>PVHP010004916.1:0-68439 GCA_004024765.1 Zapus hudsonius
AAACTAGAATGTATAGGGAATGCAAATGAAGCAATTAAATTAGTAAGAAAAGCAAGGAAGGATTTGCCTTAGATGGTGGGTGTATTAGTCTATTTTTGTTGCTATAACAATTACCTGAAGTTGTGTACATTTTAAAGGAAAGAGGCTTGTTGGCTTACAATTCTGTTAGCTGGAAGGTCTGAACAGCATGGTGCTAGAGTGTGGTTGTGTCACAACACGCTAGAGAAATGGAAAAGGAACCAGCCACGTGCAGAAATGGCTGAGTGTCTGGGTGGACTCACTTCATAATAAGAAGTGAGAACTCATGCACTCTATAAAATTATATTCGGGCTGGAGAGATAGCTCAGTGGTTAAGGCACTTGCCTGCAGTACCTAAACTCTCAGTTTTGATGCCTTGGTACCCACATAAAGCCAGATGCACAAAGTGGTGCATGAATCTGGAGTTTGTTTGCAGTGGCTAGAGGCCCTTGCACACCTATTCTTTCTTTCTCTCTCTCTCTCTCTCTCTCTCTTTCTCTCTCTCTTTCTTTCTTTCTCTTTCTTTCTTTCTTTCTTTCTTTCTTTCTTTCTTTCTTTCTTTCTTTCTTCTTTTTTCTTTCTCTCTTGTGAATAAATATAGTTTAAAAATACATTAATATCTTCAGAGTGTTTATGTCCCAAATGATCTAATTACTTTATACTTCAAAACTGTTCTACCTTCCACAAGGCCAAACAGACAGACCAGCCTCCAGAAAGTGAACCTTAGTGGACACAATCAGTCATGTTGGAATCACGGCAATAGGTTCATGGTTTTCCTTACTGAGGAGCAAGTGGGGGCCAGGAGCACACAAGAAGTTTCTTGAAGAATCCAGAAACATTCTATATCTTGATCTAGATATTTGCCTCAAGAGGATTTTTATGTGTGTGTATTAAATTATCAATTTTTAAACTTTTTATTGACAGATTCCATAATTATATACAATATTCCATGATAATAGAAATCCAGGAAGTTACATGGTGAGGATAGGGATGGGAGAACTGGGTGAACTGGACACAATTCTCTTAATCTTGGGCCTTTTCTATTTTCTTTTTTAACTATAAGTTCCATTATATTTAAATTGTTAATTCAATTTCTATACCAGAAAGGATCAAATGAGCTGCACAAGATGACTGAGAAATTTTGACCTTATGTATTCAGTCTGCATAGATTCTAGAGAACACACGTGTGTGTTTTACATGCACACACATGGAATTTGATTTGTCCTCAGAATCCAGCATTCTGTATTGAGTTGCATTTTGAAACTCTGTTTTTGGCTTAGAACATAAAATATTAAGCCTTTAATTATTGGAAATAAAAGTGAAATGTATTTATTTACTTTTCAAACTGAAATCTGCTTGGCCAAAGTCTGGATGAGGGATGAGGGTAGCATCTCTCTCCACAGAGGGGCCTCACAGCAAGTGCACTAATTTCATTGTTTTGATCACACATTAAACACTTAAATAAAGCCTCAGAAAACCAGCATTTGTGTCCAAGAAGATCAGGCTTCTGTGTTGAGGACATCACTAGTTTCCTCTGGCCCATTGAGCTGGTTGTTCTGTCCTGGGATGGTTGGCTTATCTAGATGGCCTGCTTCAAGGCAGAGGAAAAATCATAATCTTTCTAAAAGTCAGACTGTTGGAGGTGATATGGCATCTCATATCTAGTATGAAGTGGAAGAAACAAAGTCACTGTTTCTTTCTAACTTAGCATTTACAGCATTGGGGAATAACCTTCCTCGCTTCAAGGATTTCCATCTTTGTTGTGTTTGGAGAGGTTAAAGTTGTTATCTGAGCTGCTGTTCCTGTATATATGTTTTTTTTTAAATAACGTCATCATGTAAGTAAAAGATCTCTTTTAAAGCAATGTTCTTCTTTTACCAAAGTTATGCTTAATTTTTTCCCTGTAAAACATAATCGTAGACTCCATTTTGGAAACTAATTCAGTAGCAAAGACCAGATTTTTTTTAAAGTGCAAAGTAACTGGAAGTTTTTGTTCCATGAACTCTTCAGGTTTTCAAACCCGCTTTAGTAATAAACTTTTTGGCACCAAAGAACAGAGACAACACACACAGCTCAGATGATGCCCTTCTCTCTTCTCTTTCACTCTTTCCTGAAGAGGCTTGGTGATTTTCACATGGAAATGTTCTCCAAGGAACAGATAGAATGTATAGGAAGATATTTTCTATTATTATTTGCTTGGTAAGATTGTATTTTAATTCATGTCTTTTCCTCCCTCCAGTATTCCTTCTAAATTAACAATAATTGATATGCTTACTATTCTAAAATATGTACTTCTATTTAGATGTTTACTTTCTTCTTTCTGCCTTGAAGTACTACTGTAGGAAGATAGAACTTTAATAGATGCATTATTCTAAATTACTCTAAGAAGATATAACTTCAATAGATGCATCATTCTAAATGTTCAAACTAACAAAGTCAAAGTTTTAGGGGTGTTTGATTTTTTTTCATATTTTTATACTATGGTTTATATAGTGTAGCACCTATGTTTTTCATCTATATATGATTTTAATTAACAGGAAGACTTTTGATAAATTGATAAGTTATAAAAACAGAATGAAAATGTTTTTAAAAATTTGAGGTCTGAGCTGAAGAGATGGCTTAGCAGTTAAGATACTTGTCTGCAAAGTGTAAATGCCACGTTTGATTCCCCAGTACCTACATAAAGCCAGATGCACAAAGTGGAATTCCTTCGCAGTGGCAGGAGCCCTTTCGTGCCCATTTTCAGTCTACCTATCATCTATCCATCTATCATCTATTTATATAGTAACTATATATACATATATAAATATATGTGTTACATTATAGTAAATATATATTTGCAAGCATCGAGAAGGAAGGGGAGAGAGAGAGAGAGAGAGAAGAATGGGTATGCCAGGGCCTCCTACCACTGCAAAGAAACTTCAGTAATATGCCCCACTTTATAGTTCTAGCTTCATGAGGGTACTGGGGAATTGAACCCAGGCTGTCAGACCTTATAAGCAAGCACCCTTAACTGCTGAGCCATCTCTCCAGCCTTCATGTTTTTGCATATCTTATAATTATTATATATAGTAGTTCATATCAAATAATGGTGACAGAAATTTATTGTTAGATTATAATAACTGTATGTAATAAATTTTTAATAACAAGTCATATGTTCTTGAGAGATACACTACGTGTCATGCGTCGCAATCCTGCTGACTACTTGTTTGAGGTTGTAATACAACAGAGAGAGTACAGAGATGAGAAAGAATTAATGTGGAGTGTGAATCATGTTTCTTTCTCTAATTATCCTTAGTTTGATGTTCATTGCCACATTGGGATCAAGGTTATACAGCCACCATGTTAAACAGGAATTAGGTCAGCTGGCCATGGTGAAGGAAGACAGCACTTTGGTTTTCACAGTTAAGTCATCTTGCATTTAAAATTTGCATTGAGAGGCAATTTTATAACCAATTTTGTCTGTTCCTTTATATCTTGAAAAAGAAGCTATTTTAAGTTTAGAGTTATGGTCAACAGTGAAATAATCTTCACTCTGTGTTATATCAGCAAAGAAAAGTGACAGTAACAGTCTGGAGACAGGACATAAACAGCTCTCACTTCCTCAAGTGCATTTGCTTTAAATTGTAAGTACACATAAAAGGGAACATGTTTATTCAAAAGGGTTGTCAGTTTTTGTTGGGGTTTTTAAATATATATATTAACTATCAGCCTCCAAGTTGAGTTTTGTCCCAACAACTTTCAGTAAAATCTCCTGGTGTTCTCTTTTCTTAATGCTGCTTTATCCAATAAAATGTGAGAAGAGGTAATGAGGGAAGAGTGATGGGAGTTAGGTTTGAGTCTCCCTGGAGTCTAGTGTGTTTGATGAGAAGCTGTTCCTGCCCACACTGCCCTGCCTCTAGGACCCAACGCCTTCATGTTACAAAGGTGCAGTCATGAAGATGAAAGAGGAGACCTCCCTACAGGTCACACACGGAATCCCCTCCCCTGCAACTCTGCTAGTCTATGCTTCCTCACACAGAGACTGGGAAATTTTCTAAGTTTAGGTAATCATGTATTTTCCTAAAGTTGGTGGTTGTGTTACTTCAGAAAAAAAAAGATGATCTTTGCCACAATCTGAAAATCTATAAAAAGAAAATAACTGCATCCTTAAGTCACTACTAAAAATAATTACCTTTAAGTTTTGGCATAGTTCCTGTATTACTTTAGTGCATAATAGAATTAAAGTGTATGTTCTAATATGTTATATTTGTTGAACTTAATAAGATATTCTGAACGTTACCTCCAATGTGTAGTATCCTTCAAAGTACTTATTTATTATCTATTTTGGTTTTTCAAAGTAGGGTCTCACTCTAGTGCAGGCTGACCTGGAACTCACTATGTAGTCTCAGGCTGACCTCGAACTACAACAATCCTACCTCTGTCTCCTGAGTGCTGAAATTTAGGGTGTGTTTGCCACCATGCCCAGCCAGAGTACTTGTCTTAATGGCTGTATAGTGCCATATACTTTGTAATATTTTATTAAATTCGTACTTTTGAGTATTTAGGTATTTTAAAATTGTATTTTAAATATATGAGTCATAAGATTTTGGTGGCTTTCTGAGATACCCAACTTAGAGATAAAATGATTATATTCTTATATTTTGCAAAGTTGAATGTTAGAAAACTGAACATATGTTGTACTTCTAACAGTGTACTTGTCACCTGAATTCCTTCCCATTACCAAATAGTATAAGTTTAATATGACTGGCAGTTTAATAGTTAACAAATGATATCTTACTTTATTTCTATATTTTCATTATGAAAAATTTTTACAGTACCTAGTAATTTGTTCAGCTGGTGTAAAAGCTCTCTATATGACATTTATCTGTCTTTCTACTTAAAAATGTTTTAAATTTAAATGTTTTTCTTTCTATGAAAAAGAGATAATTTATCTTGTAATATATTGTTTTCCCTGCTTGAAGACTTTCTTTTGTTTCAATAAACATTTGTATTTTTTGTTCTTCTTGCTTTTTTTACATTGAAATCTTTTTATTTTTTCAAATCAATATTTTTATTGTCCAAAATTAGATGCATTGTATTAGTAAATATTATGTTGGTATCCCCAATTCCCTCCTTCTGGTCTCCAATCCACTGGGTGTCCTCCTCAGGGGGATACTGGATCTTTCTATGGGGTAGGAGGTTATGGATAGCACAAGGCAGCCAGGTACTGCCCCATGATCATTTGAATTCTTGAAAATTTTGTTTTGTTAATGTATTTATTTATTTGAACAAATGTTTGTGTTTTATCTAGTGAGCAGTTAATTTTGTTTAATTGGCAATTTAACAAATCTACAGTGAGATTCATTTCCACATTTATCTGGTCTTAATGCTCACTGGTCTTTGTTTCTTTGAATCAGCTGTTGCATGTTAGTATTATTGTTGCCTTGATTGACTTGTTTTCTTGTAGTAACTTTGAGAGAACACTCGTGCACTCTCTCCTTCCCATCAAGGTAGCATTCTGTTGACATGTCCATGGATTTACTGCACTGAATAAGCAGAATTGGTCATTACCATCATTTCCCTTCCTAACTCTTCCACTATCTTCAGCTATGGGACACAAATTGTATGAATAGCTTGATGTTTTTTGTCAGAAATTGTTGCTGATTTTATCTTCCTGAGGGTCCAAGGATTCTTTTCCCTTCTTGAAATGTGAAAAAAAATCAAGTCAATATGAGTGGCCACTGATAAGGTTGCACATCCTTTCCCTGGAATCTGGGAATTACTTTAAACAGATGGATTTGGAAATGTTTCCTTTATCTCTGCCCTCAATTCTCATTTCTCCTGGGTGCGTGTGGCCTCTGCTTCTGGCTCTCATGGAGGGTATTTAACTTTGCTTGCCTTTCTTTGTTTTCATTTCCACTGCTTTATCTGTCTTGTTGTCTCTTCATTCTGAATCAGTTTACAAGATTTCCTCATGCAACCAGTGTTTTGAGTTTTCTGTTCTGACAGTAATGTGCCCTTGTCAATGGTATGTGGGGGGTTTCTTGCTCAGTCAGCATTGCTGTCTTGGTTGGAATATCCCAGCTCCTGTTTTAACTCATTCTCTGCCCTTTTCTTCTCATTCTTTTTAAATTTAATATTTTTACTATGAATAAGTAGAGTTCTTCAAGGAACTGATTGAACATATAAATCATGTGCTTTAGTCATGTTTGCAGTAATAAGTACAAATATTTCCCCTATTGTATTGTATTTGCTTTGACTTTTTTATGTGGATGGATGGATAGACACAGAGCAGTATCTTTAGGGCTTAAACTTTTGAAACTTTTATATTTCTTATGATATTCATCTTTGAATAAGGAGAAATTGACAAAGTAGGCCTAATATTTGACCAGAGATGTAAAAGTTAGATTTTTGGACCCTTTCCCATCCAGATGTGTGTATATATTATTTTGTCTCTCTATCTTATCTATTTTTAAATGAATTTCCTCTCATTACCTTAGCCTGGAAGAGGAGAGGTTAGTCACATGTTTATATGGCTGGTACAATAACTGTATGAACAATTGTATGATAGCTTTCTGTTGGAGTTGGCCTTTTTTGTTGGGGGTGGTATGACCCCATGTGATCTTCTGCTTGATCAACCACTGAAATGAGCATCATTCGAAAACATGACCCCCAGTATGCTTGAGTAGACACTAAATAGGACTGGTGATCTCTAGGGGTAGTCATCCAGGCCTTTCCTTTTCCCACCATCTGTGGGTTTCAGGGATGCTTCAGGGATTGTTCCTCACCAGGTTACATTTTTTTTTTCCTGAGATAGGTTCTCACTCTGGCCCTAGCTGACCTAGAATTCAGTTGTGGCTACATCATGTAGGCTTTTCTTTGTGGGGAGATTTTAATTATGACTTCAGTCTTGTTGATGGTAATGGTCTGTTTAATTTACTTATATCATCTGGCTTTAATTTTGGTAGGTCAATATGTGTTTAGAAATTTATCCATTTCTTCTAGATTTTCTAGCTTTTTGAACTATAAAGTACTTCCTAATGTCCTTCTGGATTTTACTGAATTTTGTTGTACCAGATCTCTAATTTTGTACCAACTGTTAATTTTGTTAGTACTTTCTCTCTCTTTTTAGTTTGGCTAGAGGTTTGTCTAGCTTGTTAAATTTTTCAAAGAACCAACCATTTGACTGATTCTCTGCATTTCTCTTTTAGTTTTTATTCATTTATATTTCCATAATATTTTTTTTCCTTGCTCTTGGCTGAACTTGTGATTGGCTTGTATTTTTCCGAAATGCTTGATGTGGGTCACTGGGTTGTTTATTTTAGATCTTTTTGATTTTTAAATGAGACCTTAAAGTTATGAACTTTCCTTTAGGATTGCCTTCCCTAACTCCCAATGGACTAGTCAGGTTTGCTATTACTTTCATTTTTCTCTAGGAAGTTTTTAAATATCCACCCTGATTTCTTCAACGATCAACTCTTAATTTAAAAGCGCGTTGCTCAATCTCCATGGGATTTTGTAGTTTCTGAAGTTTCTCATTGTTGATGTCTACTTCTATCCCACTGTGCTCAGATAGGATGCAGGGATTATCTCCGTTGATTTATTTTTCATTTGTAACACTTGCATTGAGGCCTATGATGTGATGAATTTGGGGGAAGTTTCTATTGAAAACATGTGTATTCCTCATCTGCTGGATACTTTCTATATATCTCTTGAATCCAGTTGATCTATGGTATCGTTTAGCTCAAGTGTCTTTTATTTCTCCATATAAGTTTAACAATTTCTTATTTAGATTTATAAAGTGAAAATCTGAATTAAAATTTACATGTCTTCTCACTACTTCCCTTTGTTTGCTGCACCTGCTTCTCCTTCCCCTAAACCCTCATTTTCCCCCACTCTTTCCTCTCCAGTATTAATGTCTTTTGCCTTCTTCACTTCGATGACAACTGCTTGTGTGTCCATTAGGCAGGTCTTGTACACATAATGAAAGCCTCTGTGACGTCATAAACACAATGACCAATTTATTTTTTTTGAAATAGCATTCCAAAGCTTCTCCCCATCCTTTGGCTCTTCCTCTATAGTCCCTATCGTTCTGAAGGTTTTCTTTTTTTGCTGATTTTTAGTTTGAAGACATATAACTGTATGAAATTTGTATATTGAAGCCTTTCACTATTATAATATTAGAAACCATACTTTAATCCTTTTTAGTGTCTGTTATATGAGATTAGGATCTCTGACATTTGGTGCATCAATATGGAGAATTGTTACATGTTCCTGATGAATTATTTTCTTTATTAATTATGATGTGGTCCTCTTCATCTTTTGTGAATAGTTTTGGTTTGAAAGCCACTTTTATGAGAATAGTTACATCTCCTTGTTAATAGCTTCTGTTTGCTTGGTAGTTTGATTTCCATCCTTTGATATTCCGTTTTTAGACACCTTTGCTAGCTAAGTGTGTTTCTGGGAGAGAACAGATAGTTCATTCTTATTTTTTAATTCAGTTATTTTAATCTGTATCTTTTTATTGGGGAGTCATGGGTATTTCCATTTAAGGTTATTTTTGAAAGAAGCTTAAGTTTTCACAGATGTTGTGGGTGATGTTATGGTTGGCTGGATGACTGGCAATTCTCTTCTTTTCCCACTGTAAGTTTGTAGACTCGGTGTGTTAGATATGAGTGTTTCTTTCCCACATCTTCTTTATCCATCTGTACCTCTCAGGGAGTATTTTTGTGTGAATGATACTTTCTCTTATCTTCCTCCCTATAGTGTACCACTTTCAGAATTTCCAGTAGAGCTGGCTTAGTTGGTATGCATTGCCTTCATTTTTATTTGTCCAGAAATATCCTTATTTCTCCATTAAGTTTGAAAGATGACTTCATTTTGTACAGCCTTCTTGGTTTCTAGCTATTTGGTTTCAGAGCTTGGAATGTTTTATTCCATAATTTTCTTTTTATTTTTTTTATTGTCCATAATGAATTACATTATTTAGTGGGCAAACAATGAGTTGTTATCCCCAATGCCCCCTCCCCCATCCCCAATCCACTGGATATCTTCCTCCATGGGTCATCTGGATCAGTCCTTGTGACAGGGGACCATGGATAGCCTAGTATTCAGCCAGGTTCACCTGGCCCTAGTATGTTGTCACTGAGGGGTGCCATACCTATGGATAATCTCCCCCACCATGGCTCTCACAATCTTTCTGCCCCCTCTACATCTCAGTTCCCTGAGTCATGGTGGATGAGTATTAAGGTTGCTTCAATGTTGTGAGCTTAGGGGTCTTTGTGTCGAAGATCGTTGTCTCACTGGCTTATCCTGTGTTGATTGAATGGCTGTGGCTGTGGGCCCCTTGTTCATCCTGTCATTCTCTGTGGGGTTCCGTATGGATCCTCCATGATACGATTGTGGTGGCTCATCTCTTGCCAGGATCTCAGTATCTGCCCACAGTAGGTTGGTAGGGTTAGATGGGCCACATCTCTCTCACTGCATCCTGAAAAATACAAACACAGTCTCCATCAGAGAGTGAGATCAGTGTAGGTTAACAAATATGCACAATTCTGGATTACCTAGATTCTATTTTTAGTAGCCTCCCTGTCAATCGTTCCCATAGTGCATCTTTTCTTGGGAGCCCAAGAGTACAGGATCTGGTGCCTGAATCCCTAGGTCCAGACAAGGGTTCTCCCTCACTAAGTGGAAAATTTGGCCAAATTTAAAAGCTGTTGATTATCTCCCCCAGGCCCAGGCTCCTCCATTGCACAAGAACTCCTTTCTTGGTTTGCTGTTCTCTCCCAGAAGGCGGTGTGGTCAGCCTACTCATGGCTGCACACTGTGTTTCATGTCAGTGTTCTCTGTTCACTCCAGCTGTCGTTGATCAGTTTCCCCTGGCAGCCTGTGAAGTGCCTCCCAGCACTACACTAACTGCCCAGGTTTGTTTTGTCATCATGATACTCACTCATGGAGACAGTTGATTCAGACTGTGATGTGGCTGCCTTGTCTGCAGAGGGCTACAACTCCCCAGAGATAATAGTCCATCCCAGGAGGGCGTGTTCAGGGTTGACTGTCATGGGCACACCTTGAGAGGTAGTTGCCTGGTGTTCCTTCATAGTCAGCGGTCACTGGTGACATAGGCTCTGTAAGCCATTCCCTAGAGAATCATTTAGGGTTTTCCTGAAGAGTGCCCATGTCCCATATATCTGAAGCATCTCTGTACACTCTGGAGATGGCTATCTTGTGTGCAGGGTCTTCGGCTCTGAGCATACATGGAGCCACTAGACATTCCACGTGGTCTAAGGTCACTGGAGATGCAGTTACTGTAGGCTGGGAGAAGTGATTTGAGTTGCTCTGTTGGGTGCCCTTATCGTGTGCCTACAGGGTGGCAGCCCATCTGTGGAGTCTGGTTGTGGAGGAAGTTTGAAGGAGTGCAAAGTTCTTGTCAACTTGTCTGTTGTAGAGCTGGCCTTGGCAGTTTTGCTGGGTGCTAGAGCTGCCCCAAGCCCTCTGTTTCAGTATCTTTGTTCTTCCAGTCCCTCCTGTGGTGGGCTTCTACTTCACCATCTCACCTGGCAGCCCACCTAGCTGAAACCTCATGATTCCAAATGTTGGCATTGTTCCTGAGAGCAGATAACAGATGCCCTACATGCTGCTGTGCTTTGGTCTTTATGGAACAGCTACAAGAGGCCTAAGGAGTGTGATACGTGTTTTCAGTGTCATGAGACAAAGCCGTTTATCCTAATGCCGTTAACTTAGATGATATATACTGGTTTGATTCTGATCATATTTCTATTTTATCTGAAATTCTGATAAAGTGGCTCAAATGACTTCTGATTATCATATACACATTCGTATACCCACTCCTGAGAGCTAGTGATTTGTTGAGTTCAGACCGGATTGGGGGTAAGGGCTCCTAGGTCGGTTCCTAAGAATTATGAGCAATCAGCATTCAAGAACAGGTCACCCACCACACCCAATGTAATAATAATCCTTCAGGGTTCCTGACATTGGAATTGTGGGAGCTCTCCTTCCATTTCCCTTTTTGTTAATTAGTTGCTAATTAATTCAACACAGTGGTTGTTACTTGCAAGAACTCTCAGATCTTTCTAAGGCATGTCCTCCACTGAAAGCCAAACATTCATTTGCCAGCCCTTCATAGTAAGTAAATCTCTATCTATTATACTTGTAATAAAGTACTCTCCTTGCTTCCTGTTCTATGTCCAAAAGTCTTACACAGTACTGCTGCAGTTATTAATGAGCTTTTGTCCATACTTCAATTTTTAACTAAAAAAAGAACACTCATATCTTACAATTGATATTCAGTTCCATATTTTATATATTATTTCAATATTATCAGTTTAATCCAAGGAAATTTAATGTGAACTTTTGGGATAAGATTCAAATGAATGTGTTTTTCTCAGAAAATAACTCAATTAAAAATATTTTATTTACTTATTTATTTGAGAGACAAAGAGAGAGAGAGAAAGAGAGAGAGAGAGAGAGAGAGAGAGAGAGAGAGAGAGAGAGAGAGAGAGAGAGAGAGAGAGAATATGAATGGGTGTGCCAGGTCCTCTAGACTCTCTGCAAATGAACTCCAGGTGAATATGCCACCTTGTGCATCTGGCTTTATGTGGGTACTGGGTAATCAAACCCAGGTTTTTAGGCTTTGCAGTCAAGCACCTTAACATCTAAACCATCTCTCCAGCCCCAAGTCAAGTTTTGTAATACTATCAAATATTTCTTAACTGCTCATTAGTGATTTTCTTACCCTGTACTTCAAAAGATTTCACTATGATATGTATGTTCACATGTATATGTAATTCTATAATAGCAAATACTTTTATATATTGCATATGATAGTATAATATTATATAAAATAGTAATTTATATATTTGTAAATATATTTGCCTTAGTATTTTAGGAATAATTAATAACATGAAAGTTTTGAATAAAGGAAATAAGATACCACACATTTATTGAGGGTAACTGCCACCCTGAACACTTCATCTTGTCCCCAGGAAGCTTGCTGAGGCCTGTGGGGGAGGGAGAGAGAGCCAGATGGTGCCTGTGGCTGGAAGTCAATGACTCCTGCTGCAATGGAAAGCAATTACTCAGTACCAGTCCCCTGGGAGGCTGCCGACAAGGCAAGCATGCTCCCTGTATTCATATCTACAAGGTGTAATAATTAAGCCAACAGAATCACAGTGTCTGCTTGATGGGTGTACAAAGAGTCAGCAGGGACCCTCGTGGCTTGTTCATCACCTCCATGTCATCTCAACAGATTAGTAGTTACTCAAGGAATTTATGGTATTTACATGGGACAATTTTTGTCTCTTTGGTGCCTCAGACCTTAAAGGTCTAGTGGACAATGAAAACCCTGTTTATGCTTGTGATGCTCAAATCTGGAGGGTTTGCATATTTTTTATTGCAATCGTCCTTAGGAGAGGTGTCAGATATCTTCATTGGAAGGAGGATGAAGGTAGATGCAGGAACCTGTCATCATGGGGCTTGTCATTGTTAGTAATAATAAGTGCTCCCTAACCTGGAGGACTTGTCTGTTGTTCTGCTGGAGGTTCCATTGTTGACTCTCTGTCTTCCACTGATTCAGGCTCCTTGCTAGACACTTGGCAGCAAAGGGTTCTCTCAGCCAGTACATTAGGAATCTTGGCAAATCTTGAAGACTCTGTTCCAGGGATGTGCTTTCTCCCCTTGCCTTAACCCAGAGGCAAATGAGGCAGTGACTTTTGTTCCCAAGATTCCTCTTCTTTAAGAAGCATTCAGTATGTCTTTAGGTGCTGGGGAGTGAGCCAAGGACCTAGTGTGTGCGTGTTAGGCCAGTGTTCTCTACCAGGGAGCCACAGCCTAGCCCTAGCTTCATCTTGAGGAAGGCTGCAGAGAAATGAGACGACATAGCTGTGCTCTCCACATCTACAGCTTCCGGAGTGGGATGTTTGTAGAAAGGAAATTCTCAAGAGCAGAGCAGAGCAATATCACTGTTACATTGGGTCCCTTAGGAGCAGAGACTGAGGTGGCAGTCCTCATGAGGATGATACATTGGGGATATGTTCTTGGGAGAAAGAGAGTAAGTGAGCCAGGCTTTAGGGTAGTACGGGAATCTGCTAGCCTAAGCTGGGCCCCACATGTCTGTCTGTTGTAAGAAATGCAGCTCAGAGTCACCAGGCAGCATGGCAGGGGGATGTGCTGAGATGCTCCTCTTACAATCCCTGCCTGCACTGTCTTCATCTCCATGCCCGAAGGGTGTGTGTGTGTGTGTGTGTGTGTGTGTGTGTGTGTGTGTGTGACCTTTCAGGCATTTTCCTTAAGGGTGGTACTTGCTGTATGAACAACGCTCTAAAAAAGACTACAGGTCTGAGCTGTTTGTATCAACTTCAGAAAGGCTGTACCAGCCCAGGGAGGTGACCCGAAAGGGACACTAAGTGATAGCTATAGTGACTGAGTTCACACTTATCCTCCTATCAAAAGCAATTTCTGTCTCCATCTCTGTCTGCCTCTTACTTTGATTTATAGTCATAGTACTCTTGAAATATCTGACATAACTGTATATTTTCTATGATTCTCTCTCTCTTTTCCTCTAGATACATAAACTACAACTCTCACCCATGTTATGTCTCCACGTTCTTTAGTGGTGCCAGGCATACATTGGGTATCCAGGAACAAATCATTAAATGCACTTAAAAATGAGTCAAGGTTGAGTACCTGAACATTACCCTCTACAGTGTAGCCTATCAGCAGCTCTCTGGGTTGTGTCGCATTCCAGCTTTTTGTAGGTGGGCTCTCGTTCTTCAGCTTCAGTCTTTATAAATTTTCATGGTTCCTTTACTCAAGTAAGGCTGAGAGTGGAGATTTGCCTTGTGATTTGCTTGGCTCATTTCACTTCTCTGTGCTTTTCACCCTCGCCTCTACTCTTCTGTGCTTTGTGTAAATAAACTGAGTACTGATGTCCCTGTGTTTCAGCATCCGCTTCCTGGAAGTCAGAGCTGAGACACCATGTAGTAAGTCCATGAGATAGACATGAGTCAAGTCAAAAACAGATGAGTACACCAAAGCCTGTACATGGAAGGAATGCACGGCTTACCATGGAGGAGCTTGGCTGATTGTTGGCCATCACTGAAGATGGTCCTCATTGTCATCTTAGTTGAACTAAGAATTGGTGATTGGTATTCAGAGACTTTCCAGCTTCACATAGGCACTTAGAATGGGTTATGCCCACACTTCCCAGGCTGTAGTGGGCACACACTTCCCCTGGGGCTTTGTTGAAATGGAAACTCTGTTTCAGTGGGTTAGGTGGGGGCATTACTACCCACGGGCACTGTAAGCCACTCTTGAGTTTCAAGGAATTCACTCATGTCTTGTAATTGTCCTACCAGCTCTGTGAAGCAGGTCCTGGTACTATTTTCTTTGGCAGATGGGGAAAACGAGGCACAGGGAGGTTAAGCAATTTGGTCTAAACTATAGATCTGAACCAGGTTCAGCCTGGCTCCTGAGTGTCTTTGCACTTTCTTTAAGAGAGATCTCCACTGAGAGGTTTTTCATAAGGTTGACCACACAAGCACATGAAAGAAAAGTGTCCCTGTGTTTGTTCCTAAAGTGAGTAAGGCCAAGACACTGCCTGGGACACTCAGAGAACCTGAGCAAGTGTGACTCAGAGAGATGATGGCTAGGTTGTCAGCTTCTCCTCCCACTGCGCTCCCTATGACTCCAGACCATTTCATTGCAGTTTGACAGGTTTCCAAATGGCTTAAAAGGAACTAATGAGTGAGTGGCAGAACCTCTCAGAGGTGAATGACAGCAAGTATAATTTCTCAAAGATCATTTTATTTGTCTTTTTTTATATTCCAACATGTACTGTAAAACAGCAGGCAACTGGAGATTTATAACCTGATTCACTCTAATTGATTTCTTGGCTTCCTTGGGTCTAATTAATTTTTACTGTCTACCCTAAAATGGTGCTGTAGGCTTCTTAAAAGCTGAGAGAATGCAGCTTCAGTACAGTGTATGAAAAAAAATAAGACTGAGTAAGTAAATAGAAGTCACTTGTGCTGTGGAGGTCCAGACAGAGAAAGAGTCTTGGCTACAACGCTCCTCAGAAGACCCTGGACACTCTGTTGAGGTTTGTATTAATCCGAGAGGAGATTTTGAGACACAGATTTCAGTGCCTCAAGAACATTTTTGGAAGGCAGTACCAAAAATGTCTTCCGGGAATAGAGAAGTGGAAGAAGAAAAAGTCACTAGAGGGTATGTATTTTCAAGTAAACTACCACCAGGGGAGTTGGGCTCAGCCTCTGGAACATTCTAGGAGATAGTGTATGTCTGGCAAGCCAAATGTGGTCTGCATTCACCAGTCCCATCAGCCATGGGTTGAGCGACCCCTTGACCTTAACTCCCTAATGCTTGGACAGTAAATCTGGCACACCTTGACAGACAGGTATTGATTGTCTCCACTTGACGATGCAGAATTGATTCTACGCAGGAATGGCAAACGCCAAAGTGATGTGGCCACAACACCAAAGCTTCTTATAGTGCCTGATGTAAACTGTGTTGCTGTGACCTTCTTCTGTACACCAGTATCCCCTCTCTACCATGACACCCTGTTCCCAGCCTCTCTGCATGGTGTACAGAGCCCAAAATCTGGAGGACCTCTGTCCTGTCTTGGAGGCATGTTATAAGGTAATTGTCCACTGTAGTATTGTCTGTCCACACTTAGAAGACAATGTATTAAATTATAGCTATCAGTTATGTGTGTTGTGGTTATAAATTATAACTATTGACAAGGTGAGGCTGGCTAGGAAGGACTTTGTGATTTCATTCATCACTTTATTCAGACTGCCTTTCACAATGACTTCCTTGTCTGTAACAATTATTTTTGTTGTTGGAAAGAAAACAGAATAACAGAATGTCCACCGAAGCCGAAAACCAAAAAGAAGTTTATGTGTGGCAGTCATTTTTAACAGGCTTAAAATTTAATCTTAAAAGTGCCACATTTGTGTTTAGCCCAGGGCAGCCGAAGTGTGTGCTCTAGGCCAACAGGAAGTGCCGCTGCCTGCAGGGTGCCATTTCTTACCTTGCTGACTGGCACTGCTCATCAGTCCTGCTGTGCCTCTGGCCAAGCTGCTGTTGCTCACTTTATTCCTGTTTAAGGAAATAAAAGCAGAATGACACCTATGTGCTGAATGACCTTGTGCTCAAGGTTAAGGAAAGGCGTGGGGTCCTCTCTGGTCCCACCTTAGAGTTCTCACACTGGTTCTCATTGGTAGTTACTTAGCTGTTTCCTTAGAAAGCATGTAAACTTAGATGCTGCACACTGGGAGGCTCGGGGTCTGTGCCAGGCTTACTCTAAACTTTGAACTGTGTGTTTGTATTAAGATTTCTGTTACTGCACCCAGAGCCTATGGTCCCCAGCGATCCAGGAGTCTTGGGGGAGCATTCATGATCTAAATGTGTATCTGTGCATTTCGTCATGGGTCTCAATGACATACTTTTGTCTTGGTTCTGTTTCAGTTAACAAAGCATAGAGCTTATCATATGTTGGCAAATTAATTCTATGTAGCCAGCATAATTTTCTCATGAAACATCTTTACCTATATTTTATGGGGGTGAATTTGAAGTTATCGTGTGAGAGTTATGAAAATACCACTAAGTAAGATGAAAAAAATGATTGATTTTGATCCTTGGGCTTATCCTTTGACTTCTGTCTGAACCTCCACAGACCAATTGACTTCTATTTTATATTTACTTACCCAGTCTTATATACACACACATATATGTGTATGTATATGTATGTATGATATATATATCAACTCTTTAATATGTATTTGATATTTATATATATAAAGCTTTTAGACCCCTCCAAAGTTCTGCTCCAGGGTTCCATGCCCATCACCTCTGTAGTGATGCTAAGGGTGCTGAAGCTGGAGAAAAACAGGCTCTTTCTGATCCGTCTACTTGTGCTAAACATCAAATCCTCAGGGCTGTGAGGAATGAATGGTTGAATGAATCCAAAAGGTTCAGCTTGCTTGCAGTGCTGATTCATTGCCATTTAAACAAGAATCTTCCTTAATATTAATTCCTGCCTCAAGGTTTATTTATTACCTGGAGGGTGGTTATATAAACAGAGGTGTGCTTTGCAAGGAAGTCCCCTTGATGACTAAGAAGCAGAAGGTCTGAGTTTGATTCTGAGCTTGTCCTTGGATATCGAATGCTGAAAGGTTACATGAAGTAGTTGACCGCAGTTTTCTTATTTACAAAATGGACACATAATCGGTTCCTAACCTCATGGGTCAGCATGAGGATCAGTTCCTGTGAAGACAAGAGAAAGATGTTTGATGCTTTCTAAGGATGTTCTGAGAGTCAGGCATTCTTTCTTCCAGAATCTAATATAGTGTGAAGCACTATAATGCTCAGTATTCCTGTTATGTATGGGAATTCAACCTCCACCAAGTTCCTCAAACTCTCCAGGCTGCATTTCTCCAATGTGAAAATGGTTGATATTACCTTTCTCAAATCACTCTTCGGAACATTCAATTAACTAATGGTTGCAAAGCTCTGTGATTTTTGCACATAGCAGGTGCTCAATAAGAACTAGTCAGATCGCTGAATGGGCCGTCGGTAGTTGCAGTAAGGAAAGAGCTTCTCACGTTGAAGAATTATTGGTTGTTAGATTTTGTAGCTCAAAAGACATGCTATTTGTCTGCCATAATGCGAATTTATGTCTTATGTGGTAACATCCATTAATGTCACCCCGGATCTCACCAGAAATGTCTGCGAGTATTGAGAAAACATCAAGAAGATAATGGTGAATTCAAGTGTTCAAAACTCTGATTTAGGCTGAGAAGCTTCAGTTTTATCATTGGTGACAAATCCTGTCAGCTATGGACATTGAAGTGATGGATTTTTTTTCATTCTGTTTCAAAGAAATATCTGCCCATACATCCCAGATTGAGCTACCCTTGTTTTCGTGTATGCCATTCTTTCAAGTAAAAATGTTGTTAGATGGGAGATATAAGGAGTCCACTTCAAACCTTTATTCCACAAGTATTTCAGTGGATTACAGAGATATGCCTTGCTTATTGCCCATTTTGTAACATGAAATATGAATAAAGCATGTTCTTAGAAGTTAAGATAATAATAAAAAATGTTCATTTTCCTATGAAAATAAGGATACTCTTGTGTGCATGTTTGTTGTTTTGTTTATACATGTGTGTGCATAGCTTTAGAATGTCTACAAACATATACACGTGTGTGTATGGTCTCATGTGTACATGCGTGTTTGTGTGTATATATACACTTGTGTTGAAGTCACAAGTTGACGCCAAATGTCTTTTTCAATCAATTTCCACTTTATTTATTGAGGCAAGGTCCCTTGCTCAACCCAGAGCTCATTGATTTGGTTATTGTAGATAGCCATCATGACTTACAGATTCCTCCACCTTTGGAGGAGTGCTGAGGTCATAGGTCTTGACATTTGCAGGCCTGGTATTTATGTGGGTGATGAGATCTGAACTCAATTCCTCATGTGTTTTACCATTACTGACTGAGCCATCTACTTACTGTCTTATGTGTATTTTTTTTAACACTGACTGGGTGACATTGAATAACCCAATGACAATTTCTAGTAGGTTAGACGTCTGGTGGCAGTGGCTTGATGTTCATGATTATACCTGGAGTTTCAGCCTTCATGAATGGAGAATTTTATATAGAATTCAACATCATCATAGTAAAAAGGACAGTGATCTCATGTTATTAAAGTAAACTCTATTTGGTTATACTCTGAAGGAGTTTTGGGGAAACTATAGGTGTGTAGTGTATGCTTTGAGAATCGCTGGGCTGTGGAAAGCCTGAGTGGGCCCAGATGCTTCCCTCCATTGTTAAAGAAGGAAAGGAGACACTGAAAGAATGATTGAGGTTCCCAGTCCACAGGTGTGCATGGGCACAGGTGCCATGACAAAGGAGGAGATTGGGAAAAGAATAGTTTTGCAATGAGAAAAACTAGTTTCATTGTGGGGTATGTCACATCGGCATGATGTCCTTACTGAGTTGCTCATCTTAAGATATTATGGGCATGTGTTCATCTAAGAAATATTTACACAGGTGTAGGTAGTGTGTCCCTTTAAATCCAGCATTTGGGAGCCTGAGGTAAGAGGATCACTGTGAGTTCAAAGCCAGCCAGGGCGACACTGAGATCCTGCCCTACAAAAAGGAAAAAGAAAGAAAAGGAAAGAAGATTAGTTGATTTATCAAGTACCAACTATTTACTGGGTTCAATAGGAATGTGTTCCATCCAGACTTCTTAATGCACAGATCATTTTCATAGAAAATTAAAATCTTGCTTTTAAAAGATGACCTGTCGGGGGCGAAAGCCTTTGGGGGCCTTTGGAGGCACACCCTGGCTTAATCTCAGGATGGCACCTGACAGCCTGCCAAGAGGGGCTTAGCTTAGTGAGTTTCAGGAGGTGATCTTGATTTGCTACTATGCACAGGTTCTTATCATAAGACTGACCATTAGCCCCCTGATTGGCCAGGGAGCTCTATATATTCTGCCTCGTTCCCCGCAATAAAGGGCACGTTCGTCCACCCCTAAGCAGTGTGTGTGTATATGTGTGTGATCACTGCCTCCGCAGGCAGCAGGCAGTGATAGATGGTGGCCCATACTGGGAATGAAAACGGGGAATGAACGAAAAAGGGGGAGTGAACAAAAACAGGGAACGAAAAGGGAAATGTAGATGAAAAAAAAAGAGAAAGGCCTGTTCTCTCTGCTGCCTCTTCCTTCTCCTCCTCTTCTCTCTCTCTCTCTCTCTCTCTCTCTCTCTCTCTCTCTCTCTCTCTCTCTCTCTTTCTCTCTCTCTCATCTCTGCTTAAAAAATTTAGCCTAGGGAAGAGAGGCAAAAGGTTTGCGGTGAAGCGACGTTCGCGATAGAGTGAAGGGAATAGAAGAAGATAATAGAAAGATGGGCTCTGAAATTTCATGGGCCCTTGCGGGTGCTCCTTTTCGGGCATTGTCGAAGATGATGGGGATGCTGTTAAAAGTATTGACAGCTCCCATAACACCATCCAGGTTGCAAGAAATAAAAGGAGTGAATGAGGAGGAATTAGATGGAGAGGAATTAGGAGTTGGGTTCAGAAACCCTTGTGAGGAAACTCCACAAACTAGGGGGAAAGTGGAGCCAACAGCACCGCCACTCCCTTATAATTACAATGGGGGATGTTCCTGCAGAAGTGAACCCCCATGGTCAGGAGCAACTTGCTTTCCTGTATTCGAGGATGCCCAACAATATAGATATCATCAGCCATTAGACTTCAAACTTGTAAAACAATTGAAAGAGGCAGTAAGCACTTATGGGCCTCAAGCTGCCTATACAATTTCTATGTTAGAATCATTGGCAATATCTAATCTGGCACCTTTAGATTGGGTAAACACTGCAAGAGCCACCTTATCGGGAGGTAAGTATTTACTGTGGAAAACCGTGTTCCAGGCTGGGATATTGACATGTTAACAGGGTCGGGCAACTACTCAGATATTCAGGATCAAATAAATTATCCTCCGGCAGTATATATGCAAGTAGCAGCTGCAGCAATTAAGGCCTGGAAAACTTTGCAGGGGGTGGGTGATTTACAAGGACAGTTGTCCAAGGTGTTACAGGGACCTAATGACCCTTATGCTGATTTTGTGGATTGTCTGCTCCAAACTGCCTCTCGTATCTTTGGGGATGCTGAACAAGCTATGCCTTTGGTAAAACAACTAGCATATGAGCAAGCTAATAAATGGTGTAAAGAGGCTATCAGGCCATGGAAGAGTAAAGACCTTTCAACATACCTAAAAATTTGCAGGGACATAAACGACATAGTTGTACAGGGACAAGTTATGGCAGCAGCAATAACACAAGGCTTACATGCTAATCAGAGGTAGTGTAGAGGAGGTCCGCCAAGAATTTGTTTCCATTGCCAGAAGCCAGGACATATTAAGGTTCAATGTCCTGAGCTGAACTCTTTTAACAGAGAACCCCACAAAGCAAAACCAGGAGTATACTCTCATTATAGAAAAAGAAATTACTGGTCAAGGGATGATAAACCATTAGAGCCTCATCCAAGGCCCTCAAAAAATGGGAGGGTGGGCCCAGCTCCCCAAGGCCCACAACAAATGTATGGGGTGATTCAACAAGTACCAAAGGCCTGGTATCCTCTAACTGACTGAGGAAGGCAACATCAGGGAGAGCAAGAATAGATATTTGTGCTGCCACTTCCAGGCTAGTCCTGACTCCTGATATGGGAGTGCAACCCATTGATTCAGATTGGCAAGGCCCTATCCCAAATAACTGTATAGGATTGATCTTAGGAAAAAGTTCTGCTAGTTTAAGAGGACTTAAAATTCATCCTGGAGTTATTGACCCTGATTTCTCAGGCCAAGTTAAAATACTGCCCTCCTCCCCAAAAGGAATAACAGTTATATCTCCTGGAGAGAAAATTGCTCAAATGCTCATTTTGCCCATAACCTGTATTCTAGTAGAAGAAAACAGGAGCTGGAATCATCAGGTGAGCCACTGGCTTACTTAACTTTGGAATTAAAAGAAAGACCCTTATTACCGTTGAAAATCAGAGAGAGGAAGTTTTGGGGGCTCCTGGACACGAGGGCTGACAAAAGTCTAATAAAATCTCTTCACTGGCCTAAGGATTGGCCAGTTGTCAAGGCAAATCAGACTCTTCGAGGATTAGGAATAACTGAGAGTCCTGACCAAAGTGCCGCTGCCTTGCGGTGGAAAGATGAGGAAGGACATAGTGGATTGTTTCAACCTTATGTATGTGCATTTCTGATTTATTTATGGGGAAGAGATGTATTAAGCCAAATGGATCTTAGATTGACCACTGAAAATATTTCCAATTCCCATCTTAATAAGAATCAGGGACTGGATTTTTAATTGGGGCCACTGAAACAGCTGCTATACCAATAAAATGTAAGGATGATAAGCCTCAATGGATTCCTCAGTGGCCCCTAACAAAAGAAAAATTGGAGGCTGCTTATAAGTTAGTTAAGGAACAAATGGATGTAGGACATCTACAGTCCTCCACTTCTCCATGGAATACTCCCATATTTGTTATAAAAAAAGAAATCGGGAAAGTGGAGGTTAATTCCCGATCTCAGAGCTGTTAATAATCAAATGTATCCTATGGGCCCCATTCAGTGTGGTTTGCCTCTTGTTTGAGCATTACCAAACGATTGGCCCACTATAATAGTGGGTTTAAAAGATTGTTTCTTTTCCATACCTTTACATAAGGATGATTATTGGAGATTTACTTTTACTTTGCCTGCTGTTAATCATTCTCAACCTGATCAAAGATTCAAATGGGTGGTTTTGCCCCAGGAAATGGCTAATAGTCCCACCATATGTCAAATATATGTAGACAAGGCTTTGAGATCTACCCGCTATCGGTACCCAGATTTATTGATCTATCATTATATGGATGACATTCTACTGTGTCATCCCAATGAACAAATATTAAATGAAGCATTGTGCTTCATGACTAGTGAACTTAAAAGCTGGAAACTTACAATAGCCCCTGAAAAAATTACAGGTGGATAGTCTCCAACAATACCTAGAAACAAGGTTGTCAGCCACAACTGTCAGGCCTCTAAAGCGCATCATTTGGTTAGACAACTTACAAACTTTAAATGATTTTCAAAAATTGTTGGGAGATATCAATTGGATTAGACCTTACTAAAATTAACTACCGGAGAACTTAAACCATTGTTTGATATTTTGAAGGGTGACATGGACCTGAATTCTAGAAGAACTCTCACACCTGAGGCCAGACAAGCCCTTTCCTTGGTTCAACAATGATTAGAAGCATGTCAAAGTGTCCCTAGGGATCATGAATTACCATTGCTCTTTATTGTCTTGCCACAGAACCATAGCTCTGCTGGGATTTTGTGCCAGGGAGGACCTCTACTGAGTGTCAACCTACATAGTTCTACACATAAGATACTGGCACCATATCCAGCTGCTGTAGCTCAGCTGATTTATAAAGGCATACAAGAATCTGAAGCCGCTTTGGGTATGCCTCCAAAAGTAATAATGGACCAGAGCAGATTCGCTGGCTTGCAAACCATTGTACAGATTGGGCTATTATCTTATCCTCATCCACCGCTCTTTGATAATCATTACCCTGAGCATCCTTGGATACAATTTTGTAAGAATACCCCTATTATTTTTCCAAAAGCCACTAGGAAGGAACCTTTGCATGATTGCTCTCTTGTGTTTACTGATGGATCAAAAAATGGAGTTGGATCCATTATAATTGGTGGCAAAAGTTACACTTCAACTTCCTTTAAGCAATTCCTCACTAAATTTGAGATTTCTTTAATTACAGGCATTCCTTACAATCCACAAGGTCAAAGTATTTTTGAGCATGCTCATCTTACCCTCAGAAATGCTCTTTGTAAACAGAAAGGAGGAGTAGGGGACACCTTCAGGTCTCCTAAAGACAAACTCTCTGTTTCTCTCTTTATTTTAAATTTTTTTAACACTGGACAATGAAGGTCGCTCTGCAGCTGACAGACATACAAACCATAGACAATTTAATGGAGTGACTATAAAATGGAGGGATATTCTTACTGGCCAATGGTACGGCCCGGATCCAGTACTTTATTGAGGTCGAGGCTCGGTTTGTGTATTTCCACAGAACAAAGCCTCACCGATTTGGGTTCCAAAGCGACTGACTCGGCCAGTGATAAAAAATCAAGATGACTCTGAGTAAGGTAAGCAAAGTAGATATATTTTCATTATCCCCACACCTATTCTCCATTTTTGTTCCTTACTCAGTTCTAAAATTTCTATCAATGTTTAAATATGTGCTAATACTGTATGGTTTGTCAGTTTTCCTAAAAATTATATTTATAGAGGCATTACATATGAGGAAAAACCTGTGATTTCTCTGAATTCTATAAGGTATAAGAGACTAAGTGTCTAGACAAATATGTGTTGGATGCCAATTTTCCTATGAAAGCCAATTACTAGGGCTTATGGACTTAACAAAAGGAAGAGCATATAATTTTGTGCTCCACTGGCTTTTGGCTTTAGGACAGAGCACTCCCTATTGCCAAAATCCTGAAAGATATATATTTTTTCCAACACTTCCTCATACTCCGTCTGGCCAACGGGTCTTATGACGAGTGTAAAGGAAAGGAGGATTATATCTTCCTTGAGTTGCTGAAGTCCATGATTGTATAGGTAAACTGAGTTAAAGAAAAAGACATAATA
Source organism: Zapus hudsonius (assembly GCA_004024765.1). Lineage (NCBI taxonomy): Eukaryota > Metazoa > Chordata > Mammalia > Rodentia > Dipodidae > Zapus > Zapus hudsonius. The sequence goes on from PVHP010004916.1 coordinate 24,258, forward strand.
TTTCTTTTCTAATCTATTGCTCAATGGTTAGCGACATTGTCTGCTATAAGTACTATATTTTTTCTGCTTGCTTATAAATGAAAAAGAAGGGGGAGAATGCCCCTAGAAAGTTTCTCTCTGTTGGTTCAGTGACTAAATTGTTTGTGGGTTAAGAAATGCACATGAGGAACTCTTGGGGTACTCACCAAGACTAGCTATGTTTCTTTGTCAAGGACAAATTGAGTTTTGGGGATAGAAGTTGCTTACTGGTATTGATTTTCTAATGTGGGTTCTCACATCTAAAAGCATTGTGAGTTTTAAAGAGATGGCTCTATTTGTTTATGCTAATACTACCAGGTGGTCATCATTTGACTTGCAAGGTTTAATTTCAGTCATTGTGGCTTCTATCCTCTATTAGATAAATGTGTTGGAATAACTTAATTAAGCTAACAACATTGGTTGTCACAGGTTTTCCTTTTCAAAAATTTGACAGGATTGGACATTGCTTTGTTGTGATGATCACAGAGTTTCCATCCAACAATTGTCTTATTTTGTGTGCTTGAACTAACTCTTTAAGATATTACCTACTCCAGGGTGCAAGTTTAGAATGCTATTAAGTGCAATACTGTAGTCATACTATGGATACCTCAATATATTTCAGTTTCTGTTGACGTCAGTTCTCCTCATACATCAATTGCAGTTAGGAAGAAAAGAACTTCTGTCATCATTACTGTGATAGCCATCTCAGCTGTGGTGGCTACTACGGCTGCTGTCACTTTTGCTACTTCAGTTTCTACAGCACAGACTTAATACTCTTTCTTCTGTGTCTGCCCAAGCTCTGAACATCCAGAATCAATTAAATGGACAATTTAAAACTGGACTTATGATTCTTAATCAACGGGTTGATATTGTACAAGAACAACTTAATATTGATTTGACAACTAATAACATTGTGATATATTCATTCTATTGTATAACTTTGTATAACTGATGTTTTGTATGATAACCTTTTTCATGCAGCAAAAATGTCTAGACAGCTATCATATATGTTAACTAGTCATTGGACTTTTGAGTATGAAAACCTAACCCAATCTTTATTGCTAAAGTGCATAGCCCGACTATCGCATCTTCGATAAGAACTCTTGGTCTGATGTGTATTAATGCTTTGCCAATCGCAGATGCCCCAACAACTGCAAGCACAGCTAATTAAGCAAGCCATGGCAGCTATGGGTGGCTGATCCTCCCCCCATATAAGGCTTAAAATGCTGGATCAGTAGTCAGAGACGGGTAAGAACCATGGAAATACATATCAACCTAAGATAGGGTTCTGACGCTTGAAGGTCAGAATTCCAATGACGGGTAAGAGTGTAATTTGCCATGGACAACCTAAGACAGACATGATCCAGAGCCATTTTTTAATAAAAGTAAAGGGGGATATGTGGGGGGGTGAAAGCCTTTGGGGGCCTTTGGAGACACACCCTGGCTTAATCTCAGGACGGCACCTTACAGCCTGCCAAGAGGGGCTTAACTTAATGAGTTTCAGGAGGTGATCTTGATTGGCTATTATGCACAGGTCCTTATCATAAGACTGACCATTAGCCCCCTGATTGGCCAGGAAGCTCTATATATTCTGCCTCGTTCCCTGCAATAAAGGGCACGTTCGTCCACCCCTAAGCGGTATGTGTGTATATTTGTGTGATCACTGCCTCCGCGGGTGGCGGGCAGTGATAATGACCAAAATTGTGCAGTTCGGAAAAAATATTCTGAACCGAGCATCATCCAATGCAGTGACAAGATATTGTAGCATATGAAAGGTGACAATATCCTTCTTGCTGCTTCACAGTAACACGGACTTTAATCTATCCTTTATCTCTGGTCAGAATAATAAACACAGTTATTCTAACATTTATCATAAATGAGAATGAGGCAGATATGATACATCATAGTGAGACATTGTTCATATAATAGACTTGTAACACTTAGAAAGTCTGACCATGATTGAGGATCACGCTGGTTATTCGGTATCCCTGAGCTCTACTAAGTGAGACCATAAATTGTCGCAGCCAGTTTGAAAACAATTTTATGCTATACTGTGGAATTAAACATTTTTTTCAGGCATTTGTAAAATCTATTTTAGGGATATACTCACCAAAAATGTAGCAAAAGTGCATGGAGAGAACTGTACAGGAGGCCTGGTAGCAGGATGTTCATAAAAGCAGGAAGATGAGTCAAGATGCCCTCAGTGGAAAAATAGTGGTGTGGTCCCACTCTGCAGCTCTGTGCTGTGCTGAAGACAAGTGAACTACTAATGAATATTGAGACACTTTCAACTCTTAAACATAGATGCTAATGAAAAAACTTCAGAAAGACAATTAGAGTTTAACATATTATAAAGTTCAAAGAAACATAATTTTAAATACATTATGGTTAATGCTTATTAGATAAAATGTATAAAGCATAAAACAAGAATAGAGTTAGACCAGAATTGTAAGAAAGGGTTTTCTGCCAAGGTGAGATCTGTAAACTGGCTCAAGTCTGGTAATTGGTTAAGAGGACTTGATTCTCTGTTGCTATAATTCACAGTAGCCTTTTGTTCCTTTGCCCTGGAATTTTTCTGCTTATAGAGATCAAGCAGGAACTGAGTAGGCTTCTTGTCTATTTCACTTCAAGGAACACCATGATTAATCCGCCAGTACCAAAGGTCTATATGAGTCATACCACCATGAGCATTATTCTGCCTAGGCTGTCTATTACGGTAAACATGCTCACCTCACCTTTGGCGATTCAGGACTGCCACTTGGCCCCTGTTATTCTGAGATCCAACAAAACCCATTGCATTTAATTGACCTAATACAGCAACTGTAGCTCCCAGTGTGATGTCCTCTTTACATATAAGAGCAATTACTGGGCACTTTAAGTGTACTGGAGCAGTCCTCACAAATCTGTTTCTTATACTGTTAGTGAGAGGCACATATTCGGGACGCTCCAATAGTTGGGGGAAGATGAAATCCACTCCAGTATTCCTAGCTCTCTAAGCCTCGTAATCCCTTCATCAACATTAAACCAAGGAATATCAGGCAGGTGGAGCTCATTCACAATGGGCCATCTTTGGATCCATATTTCAGCCAACCAATCAAATAAACTTTAGGAACCACTTCTAACTTCAGTGTTAAATCTGAAATCATTGGTCAAAGGGTCCATTCCAATAAATTCAGCCTGATCCAATGTTATATTGCTCCCTCTGTTATCCCATACCCTCAGAATCCACTCTCACACATGTTATCCATGCCTCTGCTTATAAAAGATAAAAAAACTCTTGAAGTTCTTTAGGGGTGTATTTCACCTCCTCTACTGTCACACATTCTATCTCACCATTAGGGGCCTGCTTTGCCTTCCTTCTGGTTATAGGCCGAGAGGTGAAGAAGGTGGGGACTGAGGGATAAGGTTACATTCAGCATGTTCAGCTGGAGGTGTCAATGCAGATTCCTCAGATTAAGGATTCTTTCAGCCAGGCAAGGAGGAAGAGGGTAAGGCTTCTGGGGGTGGGGAAACAGTTTTGTGTCTATAAGAACAGAAAACTTTGTACTGTGAAAACAGTGGTATTAATAATATACTGTGTCTCAAATCTGAACCAAGTTGTTACAAGTCTCTTTTGCATTGTGTAGAGGGCACATTCGAGAAGTGACATGTATTGCTTCTTTTCAGCACTTTGATGAGTTTCTAAAGAGAAGCTTCTGTGGCAAGCATTGAGAATAGGTCCTTCTCTTCAGTGTTACCTGAGGCTTGGCAGGTGTGATGAAGATGTCTCATTCAGTGTTCAGCAAGCTTCTCATCAGCATGAAAAGTCTTGGGTCTCCTCAATTACCATCTTCAACTTGAAGCTTCTTTAACCAAAAGTGAGAAGAACACTAATTAATGGAAATGAACATATACATTTAGAAGGTAATTTGATGACCACAACAAATCAATCTTAACTATTGTTCCTAACCAAAGAACAGTGTTTTCCCTTTGGGGCCTGTTGTGGTCATTCAGCAGCAGCCATAACCAGGTCAGCCTTCGTTAGTGGAAGTCCATGTTGTTGGGCCCATGCATAACCTGCATCCCTGCCACTATGGCCACTTTGTTCATGGGCCCATTGGGCAATGACAGGGGTGGCTGAGGAGAGAGGTTGGCCACTATCCACAGAAGTGACATGTATTGCTTTTTAGCACTTTGATGAGTTTCTAAAGAAAAGCTTATGTTGCGAGCATTGAGAATAGGACCTTCTCTTCAGTGTTGTAAGGTTGGAATTCAGGCTACACCCTGATCCTCTTCCCCAACCAGCCTCAAGAGAAGTATCAACAAGAGTCAAAGATAAAAACTTTCCCCCCTAAACAGAGCCACACCTGGCCCGAGTGACTGTTCTTCCCCATCTTTCTTGATCCTGATAGCATGTGACCACCTGGACCCCAACCTGAACATTTTCCCCTTAAAAGCCCTGATCTAAACCTGCCTCGTGTGCCTTTTCGCCACCTTTGGTGAAAATAGCCTGGCAGCTCGCTTTTCCTCCTATTAAAACCTTTCCTTTCAGAGTGGTCTCTCGTGGTCATTTCCATTCTAACATATGGTGCCGAAACACGGGAAGGGGTCACTCCAGATTGCCCCTTTAGGTGACCCGACCCCCTTCCCAGACCACATGACCACTGAGTACCGTTGACCCTCTGAAAGCCTCGCCTCGGATCATCTGACTGCTTGCAGGCTCCCACACCCAACAGATTTCGTCTTTACAATACAATGTCTGACTCTTGATGCTCAGTTACTCGCTCTGTTAATATGATATTTTGTTCATGTTTTAAGAGTTATACAAACTGAGTTTTTAAGGTGCTCATTCAAACTAAATTTCTTTGTCATATATTGCTGAGTTTAACCTGATTTTATGTTTCTATAATGGTTTACAAAATGTCTTTTGCTAAATGCCATCCTTAAATATAGGTCCTATATCATATAAAAACTATAATGTTTTAATGTGTTTTGCTGCTGTAATATTTGAGCCAACTGTGACTACCTAACATCTTAAATAAATTCCTGATGCTTCTCTTTTGCTCCCATGTTTAACTGGTTCTATGGTGATTTGCTATAGCCATAGCTAATCAGTTTCTTGTACTATATTCACAAGTGCTTAAGGAAAATAATCATATGTTCAGGTGCTGGAGAGATGGATAAGAGGTTAAAGCTCTTGCTTGCAAATCCTAATGACTCCAGTTTGATTCCCCAGGACCCACATGTAAGATGGCTCAGTAGTTAAAACACTTGCTTGCAAAGCCCCATGGACAGAGGCACGTATCTCAACTTCATTGTGACAAGAGAAACTGACACGTCTATAGTGTCTTTCTTTTTCCCCCTCCTTCCCTTGCTTTTCTCTTTCTTTCTCTACAAATACATTAATTTTGTTCCATTTTCTATGTCGGATCTATCCCAACTCGAGAAATGCCTGGGGTCTTTTTCTATGGACCCAGTTCGCTATATCAAGGAATTTAGCTATCCAACTCAAGTTTATGACCTGACTTGACATAATCTCTTTGTCATCCTCTCCACCTCTCTCACCCCTGAGGAACGTGAGCGGGTCTGGGTAGCTGCTCAAGCCCATGCAGATGAGATACATCTAACTGATTATACTCACCTGCTGGGAGCTGCGGCAGCCCCTAGGGAAGGTCCTAAATCCCGCTGAGTTTATGGGAAGGCTCACTGAGGCACTGACTCAGTATACCCGTCGAGACCCCTCATCTCCTGAAGGTACTTTAATCCTTAATACCCACTTTATGTCCCAATGTGCCCCTGATATTCGCAAAAAGCTTCACCGTCTAGATAAAGGCCCTCAAACACCCCAGGGAGATCTGCTTGATTTGGCATTTAAAGTCTTTACTAACCGAGAGGATCTGGAATGGTCTGACAAAGCCACCAGGGACAGGCAAAAGTACCAGCTCCTGGCTGCAGCCCTGAGGGCTCCTTCTAGAATGATTTTGGGGCCTCAATGAACACCTCCAGGACCCTGCTTAAAGTGTGGCACTCCTGGCCACTGGGCAAAGGCCTGCCCTAATCCCCACCTGCCGCCTGGACCCTGCCCTTGCTGTGGACTCACTGGACATTGGAAGGTCGACTGTCCTTCTTTGCATTGTCGAGGTAGGCCAGTCCCTTCCCCCCACCCTCCACAGGAGCCACTCATGACCTTCTGGGCCTGGCGGCCAAAGATTGATGGTGCTCTAGGACTTTGGCCCCCAACGGAATACTCCAGATCATGATGGAGGAGCCCAGGGTAATTGCTCAGGTGACAGATTGTAATCGACACGGGGGCTAGTTGGTCCATCCTGCCATCCTACTCTGATCAAATATTTCCCTCATAGATCTCCGTGATGGGTATAGATGGCCATCCCCACTCCCCTCGTGTTACTGCCCCTCTTTCTTGTCTTATCTGGAACACCTTAATGTCCCATTATTTCCTTGTCATGCCTTCTTGCCCAGCACCTCTCTTAGGTAGGGATCTTATGCAGAAACTCAAGCTCTCCCTTTCCCTAGCTTTCCACTCCAGTGTCTTCATTCTCACACCTGCTCCTTCTCTCATTAAGGACCCTGCTCTCCCCCTCCCCGCCTCTGAGGTATACCCCTCTGTCTGGGATACCTCCTCTCCTGTCATAGCCTCCCACCACACTCCTATTCAAATCAGACTAAAGGATTCCTCTACTTTTCCCTGCCGTCATCAATATCCCATCTCCCTCAAACATCGCCAGAAGCTCAAACCCATCATCTCTTGCCTTCTCCGAGCAGGCCATCTGCACTCTACCAACTCACCCTGTAACACTCCTATTCTACCCGTAATAAAACCTGATGGCCCTACCGCCTGGTTCAGGACCTGCACCTCATTAATGCAGCTGTCCTACCAATCCACCCGGTGGTCCCTAACCCCTACACCCTCCTCTCCCGTATCCCTCTCATTTTTCTGTCCTTGATCTCAAGGATGCCTTCTTCTCTATTCCCCTCCACCCAAACTCTTATGACCTCTTTGCCTTTACATGGGAGGATCGTGACTCCCACACTCCCTCCCAATTGACCTGGACAGTGCTTCCCCAAGGTTTTCAGGATAGCCCCCATTTTTTTTTTGGACAAGCCCTCTCTACTGACCTCCTAACCCTTGATCTCTCCCCTAGCACCATCCTTCAATACGTGGATGACATTCTACTCTGCTCTCCCTCTCTTGCTGTTTCAAAACAACACTCTAACATACTCCTCAACTCCCTTGGATCCAAGAGATACAGAGTTTTCCCAACTAAGGCCCAGCTCTCTCTCTCTCTCTCTCTCTCTCTCTCTCAAGTCAAATACTTGGGTTTTATTCTCACACCTACGTCTCGTCATTTTAACACTTGATCGCAAACAACACATCCGCTCCCTTTCACCTCCGACCACTAAGGAGGAAATTATTTCCTTCCTCGTGGGATTCCTGAGAACTTGGATCCCCAATTTGCACTTCTAGCAAAATTCCTTTATGACATAGCCAAGGGGGATTCCCATGAACCCTTGGATCAAAAGTCTGTGTCTGATGCTGCTTTTTTCCAACTGTGGGATGCCCTCATGGATGCACCTGCTCTGAGTCTCCCCAATCTCCAGCAGGCCTTCCTTATCTACACTACTGAAAAATGGGGAATGGCACTGGGAGTCTTGAGACAGATGAAGGGCTCTACTTTCGCACCTGTGGCTTACCTCTCTAAACAACTGGAAACCTCTATTTGGGGTTGGCAACCTTGCTTTCGTGCTCTGGCTTCAGCGCAATTCTGGCCCAGGAGTCCCAAAAGCTCACTTTTGGACAAAAGCTTACTGTCCTTTCTCCCCACAGACTTAAGGATCTCCTCTCCAACTCCTGTCTGTCCACTCTGACCCCTTCCAAGATTCAGCTCTTCCATGTAACTTTCCTTGACAACCCTGATATCACACTGGACTCCTGTCCCCGACTTAACCCAGCCTGCCTTCTACCAATCCATAAACAACTAACACACTCCTGTCTTGAGATTTCTCTACATCCTCTTCTATCCATATCTCATCACTCAAACGAGTCAAGACACCTGCTGGCTTCACCTCTGCGGGGGATAAGTACACGTCTACTTCTACTGGTCCCCTCAAACTTAAAATCTCTCATGTCCCCTCCCTCTCCTCAATTCCAGAATGACTCGTATAGAGACATCTGTGCCCCTTTGCCTCCTTCTCCTTACACTAAGCCTTGCCCCTTTTACATCTGAATGTCCGTCCCCTCCCTGTGCTTGGCGATTTGATGTTGTGGCTGTAAAGAGAAATTCATCCTTCTGCCCTCTCACTGGCTGTACAGACCCAATCTGTATTACTGTCTCTATCCCTGAAGCAGCCCATGACGGTCGTGAGGATGATTCTATCAGAGCCTGGGAGGCAAGAAGCCTCTGCTTTGCTAGAGACCAGGTCAACTCGGTGTACTACACTGGGACCATCTAGGGGTGTTCATTTTCAATATTGCCACTCTGCCAGTTCCACTTCTACAATCCTGTCAGATCAAATGGTGCCCAGTCACCCCAGCTTGAGTCTCACGAATCTCTCACAGTCTTCACCATCAAGGACCCATGGGACCAGAAGTGGGCAGATGGAATGGAAGCTGTGGCCACCCAGTACTTCATTAAGCACTGCTGCGGGGGAGGCCACCGCTCCCGAAGAGCTGTTCACTTGCCTGTCATGGTAGGTGTAAGCTTAGCAGTTTCCATAGCTGCCACCAGGCTGGCTGCAGGGGGACTAGGCCATAGCCTTCTATGAAAAGCTCTCTACAGAGCTAAGTGTGGCGGTTCAAGGCTCCACAGAGGCCTTACGCTTACTACAAGAACAGCTCACTTCTTTAACATCTGTTGTCCCACAGAATCAAAGGGCTCTGGATCTGCTAACAGCTGACGAAGCCTGTCGCCACGGCTGAGCCTGACTTTATCCCTTGACCCTGAAAATGGCCATCTCACCCCAGCCTCCCCTCGACTTCGCCCCACTGTCAGCAGGACGAAGCCTCACTGAGACACTTCGCCCATAATCCATAACAAAAGGCTGGGATATAAGGTCGGAATTCAGGCTACACCCTGATCAACTTCCCCAACAAGCCTCTAGAGAAGTATCAACAAGAGTCAAAGACAAAGACTCTCCCCTCCCCATACAAGAGCCACACCTGGCCTGATGGACTGTTCTTCCCCATCCTTCCTGATCCTGAGAGCATGTGACCACATGAGCCCTCCACCTAACCTCATGTGACCACCTGGACCCCAACCTGAGCATTTTCCCCTTAAAAGTCCTGATCTAAACCTGCCTCGCGTGCCTTTTCGCCACCTTTGGTGAAAATAGCTCGGCAGCTTGCTTTTCCTCCTACTAAAACCTTTCTTTTAGAGTGATCTTTTGTGGTCATTTCCATTTTAACAAGTGTTACCTGAGGCTTGACAGGTGTGATGAAGATGTCTAATTCAGTCTTTAGCAAGCTTCTCATCGGCATGAAAAGTCTTGGGTCTCCTCAATTACCATCTTCAACTTGAAGCTTCTTTAACCAAAAGTGAGAAGAACACTAATTAATGGAAATTAACATATACATTTAGAAGGTAATTTGATGGCCACAACAAATAAATCTTACCTATTGTTCCTAACCAAAGAACAGTGTTTTCCCCTTTGGGCCTGTTGTGGTCATTCAGCAGCAGCCGTAGCCAGGTCAGCCTTTGTTAGTGGAAGTCCATGTTGTTGGGCCCATGCATAACCTGCATCCCTGCCACCATGGCCACTTTGTTCATGGGCCCATTGGCAATGACAGGGGTGGCAGAGGAGAGAGGTTGGCCACTATCCATAGAAGTGACATGTATTGCTTTTTAGCACTTTGATGAGTTTCTAAAGAAAAGCTTATGTTGCAAGCATTGAGAATAGGACCTTCTCTTCAGTGTTGTAAGGTCGGAATTCAGGCTACACCCTGATCCTCTTCCCCAACCAGCCTCAAGAGAAGTATCAACAAGAGTCAAAGATAAAGATTTCCTATCCTAAACAGAGCCACACCTGGCCCGAGTGACTGTTCTTCTGGATCCTTCCTAATCCTGAGAGCATGTGACCACCTGAGCCCTCCGCCAACCTCATGTGACCACCTGGACCCCAATCTGAGCATTTTCACCTTAAAATCCCTCATCTAAACCTGCCTCGTGTGCCTTTTCGCCACCTTTGGTGAAAATAGCCCGGCAGCTCGCTTTTCCTCCAATTAAAACCTTTCTTTAAGAGTGGCCTCTTGTGGTCATTTCCATTCTAAGAAGTGTTAACTGAGGCTTGGCAGGTGTGATGAAGATGTCTCATTCAGTGTTCAGCAAGGTTCTCATTGGCATGAAAAGTCTTGGGTCTCCTCAATTACCATCTTCAACTTGAAGCTTCTTTAACCAAAAGTGAGAAGAACACTAATTAATGGAAATGAACATACATGAACATATAAATGAATATACATTTAGAAGGCAATTTGGTGGTCACAAAAAATTAAACTTAACTATTGTTCCTAACCAAAGAACAGTGTTTTCCCCCTGGGGCCTGTTGTGGTCAGACTTCTAGATGCTGCGCAGAAAGAACCCGAATAAAAGTGATTTTTGGAGGAATGGGTTTATTTGGCTTATGGACTCAAGGGGAGACTCAATCCTGGTAGGGAAAATGATGACATGAGCAGAGGGGTGGACATCACCTCTGCCACAGCACTGGAAATAGCAGTAGGAAGGTGTGCCAAACACTGGCAAGGGGAAGCTGGCATATAACCCCATAAGCCAGCCCCCAACAACACAGCTTCTTCGAGGTTGTAAAACCCAAACTGCCATCAGCTGAGGATTGATATATCAGAACATATTCATTTGTTTGTGGGGGACACCTGGATCAAACCATTACAGTCCGCCCTTGGCCCCCACAAACTAATAGTAATATATGAAGTCAATACAATGTGTTCAGCTCAACTCTTTTTTTTATTGAATAGATTTTTTTATTGTCCATAATGAATTACATTATTTAGGGGGCAAACAATGAGTTGTTATCCTCAATTCCCCAATGCTCCCCCTCTCCCATCCTCAACCAGCTGGATATCCTCCTCCGTGGGTCGTCTGGATTAATCCTTGTGACAGGGGACCATGGAAACCCTAGTATTCAGCCAGGTTCTTCTGGCCCTAGTATGTTGTTACTGAGGGGTGCCATGCCTCTGGATAGTCTCCTCCATCGCGGCTCTCACAATCTTTCCGCCCCCTCTTTCGCACAGTTCCCTGTGTCTTGTGGATGAGTATTAAGGCTGCTTTATTTTTGTCAGCTTAGGGTTCTTTGTGTCAAAAATCATTGGTTTCTGTCTTATCCTGTTTTGATTGAATGGCTGTGGCTGTGGGTCCCATTGTTCATCCCATCATTCTCTGTGGGGTTCCATATGGATCCTCCATGATATTACTGTGGTGGTTCCTGTCTCGCCAGGATCTCAGCTATCAGCCTACGGTCAGCTGGTAGTGTTAGATGGGCCCTAACTCTCTTACTGCATCCTGAAAAACACAAACATAATCTCCATCGGAGAGTGAGGTCAATGTAGGTTAACAAATATACACAATTCTGGATTACATAGATTCTATTTTTGGTAGCCCCCCGTCATTCGCTCCCATAGTGCATCTTTTCTTGGGAACCCAAGAGTACGGGATCTGGTACCTATCGCCCTGCATCCCAAGTTCCAGAAAATGGCTCCCCCTCAAGAAAAGGAAAATTTGGCCAAATTTGAAAGCTGTTGATTGTCTCTCCTAGACCCAGGCTTCCCCATTACACAAGTGCTCCTTTCTTGGTTCACTGTTCTCTCCCATTAGGAGGTGTGGTCAGCCTACTCATGGCTGCAGATTGTGTCTCATGTCAGTGGTCTCTGTTTACTCCAGTTGTCGTTGATCAGTTTCCCCTGGCAGCCTTTGCAGTGCCTTCCAGCACTACACTGCCTTCTGGGAGCTGGATTCCGTTCCGGACCTCGAAGTGTCTCTAAATGCTGGTCTATAGCATTCTGTGGTTTCTTTAGCAACAGGGTTTTGCCTCAGGCCTGGGGAGGGCACTCAAGGGCTTTGACAGTATTCTGTCTTATTGTTTGAGCCTCATGGGTCGCTTTGGTCAACATGTCAGTGAGAGAAGGAACTGGTGGTTGGAGCCAGGGGTTGTCAGACTGATCTAATTGTTCATAGGCTTAGACTCTCTCCCCTTATACTCATGGCCCCTCTTGCCAGTTGACTCCCACTACTTTCTCAATAGGTTACAGTATGTTCGTGGGGATTTTATGTTTTGGAACCTAATATGGTTTAATCTCATGCTTAAGCCATTCCCCTCCCTCCATTCCTTACCCCGCATTCATAACCTCTCTCTTCTTTCAACTAGTCTGCTTAGAGTTTATCGTTATCCTCACTCTTAAGTCCCCACAGCTTTTTTTTTTTTTTTAAATATTTTATTTATTCATTTTCAAGCAGAGAGAGAGAGAGAGAGAGAGAGAGAGAGAGAGAGAGAGAGAGAGAGAGAGAGAGAGAGCACGCACCAGGGCCACCACTTTGTGGGTCTGGCTTATGTGGGACCTGGGGAATTGAACCCCGAGGCCTTAGGCACTGGAGGCAAGTGCCTTAACCATTGAGCCATTTCTCCAGCCCTCCCCACAGCTTTTAACTGAGCCATAATACCAAAAATAAACCCGTAATGGCACAGAACATTCACAATGCAAAACATGAGGCACAGCAAAAACAGATTGACCAATACAAGATTTAAAACATACAGGGCACCATCAATCTCTAACTCCAAGTTCAATGATTTTAACCAATAACACAAGTCTCTTGGAGATTCAATTCTGCCCCTCCAGCTTGGTTACTCACAGTCCGGGAAAACTTCAGCCGGTGCTGGCAGCTCACCTTGGCACGCATCCATAGTCCTGGAATTCACTGGGTCTCCATTGTAACACACAGTTCATCCTCATGGCTCCATCGGGCTCCATGCAGGCAACCTAGCACACCTGCTTCACACACCGATGGCCATTTTTCAAAAACAATAATGTGTGGCAAATACAATGACCCTCTCTTCCATTTGTCATACTCCACAGAACCAGGTGGGCTACCAACTTGTTAATCCAGCATTCAGGCCCCTTACTTCTAAGAGTCTGCATTCTTTCTGTTGTTCCAATGCAGACTAGCTGGCTGAATCTCTATGGTTGTATTTTCTCAAACAATTGCAGGTGAAAGGGCAGCAGTTTCAACCCAAAGATCTTTTTTTCTGTGCCCTCTCCATCTGCTCACACCAGTCCATCTTTACATCACACAACCCTGCACAGGTTTCCAGGACACAAGTAGGCAGAACGCAGCAAGCCTCTCACGCAAACTGCTTCTGGCACAGACCTCACCCTCGTAAGCCAAACCTCACAGTCCATAGTTCTCACTACATTCAGTTCTTGTAACTCTGACCAGAATGGTCCATCAAGCTGTACTCACAGCACTGCAAGGCACCTCTTAGGACAAGCTTTCTAATCTGTCCACATTCCTTCTGCAGTTCATGTCCAAAAGCTCAAAGCCACAAGATCAGGGTTCTAGCAGCAACAGATGACCCTACTCCTGGTACCAAAAATGTTGCGGTCAACTTCCTAGTTGCTGAACAGAAAGAACCCAAACAAAAGCGGCTTGTGGAGGAATGGGTTTATTTGGCTTACGGACTCGAAGGGAAACTCTATCCTGGCAGGGAGAATGATGACATTAGTAGAGGGGTAGACATCACCTCTGCCACAGCCCTGGAAATAGCAGCAGGAAGGTGTGCCAAATACTGGCAAGGGGAAGCTGGCTTATAACCCCATAAGCCCGCCCCCAACAACACAGTTTCATTGAGGTTGTAAAACTCAATTGCCATCAGCTGAGGATTGATCTATTAGTACATATACATTTGTTTGTGGGGGACACTTGGATTAAACTATGACATGCACAAAACCATGTTTGCTAACAAAAACCTATATCAGAAAGAAGAAATAAATACAATCTACTTTCTGAGTCAACTTATTACCAGAATTACTTATAAACAGTTTACTTATGCTTTGATGTAGTAAGATTAGCTTCCATTTGACCTTTGGTCAAGATCATACCAAAACACCCAACCACACCCCACACATTTTATAAATAGATAGATAGAAAGATATATATATATATATATATATATATATATATATATATATATATATATATATATAGATATATATAGATATAGATATAGATATAGATAGATAAATAGATGATAGATAATTAGATGGATATATGGATATATAGATATAGTCACTGTCATAGTCAGCCACACGCCGCTGGGATGAATCTTCAAACCAGGCATGATTTGGGGAGGAAAATTTATTGAACAGATCTAGGGGAAGTTAAGGAAAATGGCTGGCCCCTTTTCACAGATCCAAGCAGAGACAGAGACAGAAGAAGCCCAGCACCCGCACCAAGCAAGCACACTCTAACACACTGTGTTTCACAAAATGCAGAACTCCATGTCAGGGTTCTGGCTCTTCTTTTGCATATCTATCCTTAGTATTTTACATCCAAATTAGAAAGGGTCAGTCCCCAGGAGGCTGTCCAAAGTGGTACTTCCTCTAGCCAGAAGTCTGTAGACAATAATTTTAATAAATCCTTAATTCTTTTGGGGGACATTTATTCAAAACTACCACAGTCACTAACTACATATATACAAAAAAAAATAAGGAGGGATACCTTTTGATATTTGGTTTAATATGTTGCTCAACCTAAAATAACAATGAATTAATTGTAAACTTTCAAATCGGAGGAAAATTGGTAAACAGATTTTGACTGAGTTTAGTCAATAAGTTTGCCTCAATCAAATAATACAGGAGATTGACACCCATGTAACATAGTTGCTACAATTATTTTCATATTCAGACCAGATGTCATAACCATATTTGTTGCGGTTAGCTTTCTAGTTGCTGCACAGAAAGAACCCGAGCAAAAGCAGCTTGTGGAGGAATGGTTTATTAGGCTTACAGACTCCGAGGGGAGACTCCATCCTGGCAGGGAAAATGATGGCACTAGCAGAAGGTGGACATCACCTCTGCCACAACACTGGAAATAGCTGCAGGAAGGTGTGCCAAATACTGGCAAGCGGAAGCTGGCTTATAACCCCATAAACCTGCCCCCAACAACACAGCTCCATTGAGGTTTTGATTCCCAAACTGCCTTCAGCTGAGCATTGATTACTGAGAACATTCATTTGTTTGTGGGGCACACCTGGATCAAACCATGATAATATTTCATGAAAAAGTAAGTGGATGATGTCTGTCAGTAGCTAGCCATTGAATACAGCAACTTGGTCACAGTAGTTTCAAATAATGAACTAGTATGCTTACTTAGTTCAGTGTTTTTTGTATGTGTGTGTGCATCCTATCCACATAGTTTCTGAAATGATTTGCAGTCCTTCCCTACAGCACACCAATGCTTTTAGGGAATTACATGGATTATTAGAGTTCTTACTTCCATAGTATCTCTGCACCTCTTTCACTGTAAAGCAACCCCAGGGGAATTAGAGCCAACCTACCATGACCTGAACATTCTCTACACTTTGCTGGCTGAGGTAATAACACAGGTTTATTGGCCTGAAAAGTGTCTCGTAGGTCTTTTTCTCCCTTAGTGTGCATTTGTCTTCAGGTAAGAGAAAAATGTGATCTGAGGGAAAGGGCAGAGAAGAAGGGAATTGTTGAATGGATGTTTCCTTCTGAATCAGGTCTTCCTGTCTTGCATTCTTTTTGTTGGTTCGTCAGGGAGCCATGAATGTGGCTAGCCTTAGTGGTCCCACTCACCCACCTGCACAATAAGGTGTCAAGACGGGCTTCTGGAGGAGTTCAGAACCCTCCATAAAGTGCACAGCAGCTTGCGAGAAAGCTTACAGAAATGCACAAGACTTTCACATGATGTAACTTCATCCAGACTTTTACATACATTGAGGTAATCTCTTCTTAAAAATTCATTTGCATGTGTCTGTGCATGCCCCACGCATGTGTGTGCGCTTGGGCCAGGGCCTCTTGCCACTGCAAATGAACACAGAGTCTTACGCCGCTCTTCATATCTAACTTGCATGAGTGAGAATTAAACAATGGTCAGCTTTCACCACTGATCTATCTTCACAGCCTCCTAATGAGACAATATTATGTTGGAGTTACTGCTTTTGTGGCAGATAAAGGAGTCCCAAAGATAGATTTTCAATATAAAATAATTTCTACTGGACACCCTATTCTATGATAGTATAGATATTTTTTGGCTTCTTTTGAGCAAAAGAAAAAATGGGTAAGAAATAAAAAATATGTTTGTCTATTTTTCTATACATTTATGTATTTTTATTTATCTGTACACATGTGTGTTTTGCTAACAAATGAATGTATGAT
Source organism: Zapus hudsonius (assembly GCA_004024765.1). Lineage (NCBI taxonomy): Eukaryota > Metazoa > Chordata > Mammalia > Rodentia > Dipodidae > Zapus > Zapus hudsonius. The sequence goes on from PVHP010004916.1 coordinate 40,675, forward strand.
ATATCTATATATACATGTATGCATATATGTGTATACCTATGTTTTATGAATCTGTTTATAAAATTGAAGTTAAAATGCCCCCATTATGCAAATGTACCACTTGAGTTTCTTCTCACTATTGAAAATGATCAACCTTTCTCCCTCTCTGCTGAAAAGATGAACTTACATTCTGAGAAGGTGATTACTTGTGCTAATAATTAGAATGGTCAATATCCAGAGATTAGCTGTACATTAATGTTGAAAACAGTCCATACAAAAATAGTTGGGGGAAAGCCACTAAATGTCAAGGTCTCTTTAATTGTTTATTGATAAAATTCTTGAAAGGGAACTGGAGAAAATGGGGAGAGACAATTGAATGCCAAGTAATAATAATTTTATCCATTGTGGGATGGCTGAGAGTGGGCAGTATTGATTGGGAAAAGTAAAGCTTCCTCAGGACTCTGGAGATGATACTGTCATTAATACACAGCCTCGGTGAAGAACTTTAGATGGGGAGAAGTGGACACTTAGAAATTGCTACCATGCATTTCTCAGAAAGGTTCACTGTAATCTGGTCCAAAGCTGTTAATTTTGAAGTATGTTCTGTGTTTCTATCCTCAAACTAAGCATTCATTCACCATTTTGCTAACTTAATAGTGTGTTGTTTAGTTTGATTACTGCAAACTTCACTGCTTATTTTGCACACCAGTGCCTTTTTAATGTGCAATCACTGTCACACAGAATGCTTGTTCTAATAAAAGGAAGCCTGAGCTTGACTCTAGGTCCTAAATCATAAAGGTATAATAGTCCTTGATGGAATTTACATATATCTTTTTCATACAGGTGAGAGAAAACCTGTTTATTTTGAATTCAAGTTCCTCAAGCTATTCATTAATTTAAAAAATATCACCTCGGTCATACTTTTGATATTTATTTTATAAAGGAATATACTTTAAATTCAAAGAACTCAAGGAAAACTCTATTTCTGGGGTTAACTAACTTCCATTGAGAAGTGTAGAACCAGAGGCTCTCTCTCTCTCTCTCTTTCTCTTTCTCTCTTTTCTCAATATTGAATGGACTGATGTGGAATTCTGATTCTATGTTCATTTGGGGATTTAAATATAATTTTGCTTTTATTATAGTTTATCTTTGATTTTATTCAAAGGAAAAATAATTGCATTTACACACCACTTGTTCTTTAATTTCAGAAGTATTTATTCAGCGCTTTCGCATTCATACTTCTGATGGTATTACCCAACACATGGCAATTCAAATGAAATCAAGAACCCAGACATGTTATACCAGTGGGCAATGCTACGGAGAATGCCACTTTGACATGCTTCGTTAAGGTTATAGAGGTAGGTGATAGATAGCCTTATGTTGCAGATAGATGAGTTTATGATTGACAGGAACTCTAAATTCATTCTTCCATTCACTCACTCACTCACTCGCTCATTCATTCATTCCTCTCTTTTATTCACAAAATAGCCAAACAATGACAACAGAACTTTCTAGAATCCTCTGTGAGTGAAGCACCCTCATGATGGCAGCTGTTCCTCACAAGGTCCATCTACAACCTCTTTCTTCTGAATCTGTTTAATTCCAGGATTGTATCTTTATCTTTTCAGATGAAAGTTAACTTAGAGACTTAGATGGTTCTTTCCAGCCAATACTCTGATCCCCACTAATAGCTTCTAAACCAAACACCCTAATATTTATGCCTTAAGATACAATTTGATGGGTTTCTTGATATTTGTTTTTGATACAGTCACAATGAAACCTCCATATTATGTGCTTTCTGGCGTATAAATAAACAATAAACACACATGCTACTTTTAAGCCTAGGTCCCCTTTCATTCTCAATTAGAAGTCTTACTGAAAGACATGTATTTGAATTTATACCTGGGGTTCCCTCCCAAATTCACATCATCCTACCTTCCATCTGCCTCTTCTGCATTCAATGCTCTGACTTCTCCACTTACATGTTCCTCCCACACCCTCGTCCTCATCTTAAATAAACTCTCGATTTTCACATCCTTCCCAAACTCTGTCCCTCCTTTTTAGTATATTCCATAACTCCCTATTTATTTCCGGAAACCGGTTGCTCAGTGTCATCTCTGAATACGTCTTAGTCTCCTGTCTTCTACCTAATTTCTCACGTTTGGTTGGGTTACCTTAATATCCAAAGTGCACCTGGAGGCCATCACTTTCTTTCCATTTTCACTTTTTGATGACAAATAAATGCAAGCATCCTATCTACAGTTTTATGCTGTTGTGTGGATTCAGGGTTGAAAGATAGAAGTCCTTCCAGATAAAAGGCCACCAGTGTGCTGGTAGTAGCGACCCTGCCCTCTGCTCTACCAAGACGAGTCCTGTTTTCTCCACAGCAGACAGACGAAGCTCCCGCTGCTGCTGGATCCTGATCCCCCTCGCCCTTCTGCTCATGCTGTTTCCCCGTCTGGAACCCTCTCACCTACCTTTTCCTGAGCCACATCTAGTCACCGTGTATAAATTTAAAATGTGCACTCACTTTGACCCAGTAAATTTGCTTTGGAGTATTTCTCCTAAGGAGACGATTGGAATTTTTTTCTTGAGATTGCACAGCAATATGCCAGAGTATTAGTAATATCTACGTCACCACCTGGACTTAAGATTTGGTACGAATGTGGCTTTGGTGTGAGACCACCTAGATTCTAGTAGTGACTGTATCATCTGACAACTGCCTAGGCTTTGACAATCACTTCACCACCTCATTTCTGCCTCTGTTGCTTCAGCGTTAATGTTCAGAGTTAATATTAGAAAGTACTTCCTAGAGGTATTAGGAAGATTTAAAAAGTCAGTAAATGTGATAAACTTTGCACCTTGTCTGGTGCCCAGTATAAACTCAGCATTCATGGAAGCACTGCTTTCAAATGTGTTTGTATTATTTATGACTTCTTTTGCTCGCTACATTTGAACCAGAGGAATGGTTACACCCTTCTTCTATATCCTCTTCAACATTTAACTTAGAATTTTAGCTAGATGTAATGTTTTTATGAACAACCGGTGACAGGTCCAGAAAAAAATAATGAAGATTCTTAAACTAATTTCTTTCACAGAGGAACACATGCCAGCTCTTCCATTTGGAGATGTCAGATTTGGAGATGTCTTCCATTTCCATGTCAGATCTGCACAGGTCTGGACTGTTAGTCAGCAGCCTGGCACTTGAGAATGTGCAAAATGTGTCCGGTTTAAGTCAGCCTTTAATGTCAGGAGTCAGGGTTGTGCTTTATCTATTAAAATCTTTGCCTTTCAGTTAGAAATGTAATGGCAGGCCCCTGATGTCTTCTCCTAGTGTGCTCAGAATGTGAGGATCTAGCTATTCCTCTTTGATACAAGAGCATGTCACACGCTGTAATGCTCTTTCATTTTTTCTTTCATATATACAAAGTGTGTAGAGATTATTTCTGTGTTTTCTGCGAAGAAATTTGCATCCTTTTATTTTCTAATGAGTAATTTTGTTTATCAAATACTATACTATTAATTATACAGTGTCGGCATTGGATTGGAGCGATGTGCATAGTAGGAGATAGTGCGGGTTTAAGGAGATCAAAGATGAACTAGAGAAAAAAAATCACAGCAGCTTACATTGGCTGTGCTTACTGCTCTGCTGTGAGGTAGGGATCACTTCAGCAGCTCAATGCACTTGCGGAGGATGGTGTGTTCTACCCAGAAGGACAATAGGAGTGAGGTGTAGCCTTTCCTTGTAAAAGCCGAATTCAGTTCATCTGAGATGAACTCATCTGAGATGTCCTGTGTGTGTGTCCCTTGAAGTAGATGGTCTGTTGTCAGGAGCAGCTCTTCGTGAAAACATAAGAAGAGAGTCAGGAACGAAAGAAAACTTCCTGTTCTCTCTCTGTTACTTTATCCTTCATAGAGATCTGAGGCTGCAATGTAAAGGTCATGATTTTTCTTTGCCATTTGTCTTCCTGGCAAAAGTTGCTATAAGTTTTTGCACTCTCAGAGGAGGGAGCTTATACTTATCCTCCTGAGCAGATGGAAGTTGGAAGAATGCCACAAAGACACACACTGATTTTTAAAGGCATGTGCATGAGAAATAAAAGAAATAACGTGGGTTATAGTCATGACCTTTATTTAAAAAAAACACCTATTGAATGGGATAGTGTATCCTACTTAACTGACTTGTTAGAAGTCTTCCTGTACACAGTGAACTAGTTCTGTGTTAAAAGGACCAGAGAAGTACAATAATGAGGATGATGTCAAAAATCTCCAAACAATGGAAATACTAATTTTTGCTTCTTCAAATTGGCCCTTTATGTCCAGTCCTAGATACACTTTTTTAAATCCTCTTGGTAAAATCAGCTGGAACTTCCAGGTGGCTGAAATCCACCCTGTGCATTGTTGCCGAGAACATTTATAGCACATTGTTCAGAACAGAATAGCAGAGAGCAACAGGGGGCTCTTCAAATGTGCCTTGTGGAGACCCAAATTGGAGATGTGTTTTTGTCATTTCAAAGTTTCAGCAGTAGGGTCTGGGATTCAAAGCAAATAGGAGTTTCCACTGAACACAAGCTTTAATTAATTTCCAGCAGGAGATGAGTGATTGCCAATAAGCCATGAATTAAAGTGGAATGGTGCACCAAAGGCCAGGTTCTCATCTTAAATGAATAGCATTTCTTGCTGTTTTCTTGAAAGATCTTCTCAGACTGAGAGGTGAGCCAGTTCCCATGACATCTCAGTGTCTAGAAAGGGCTGATCTGCATGGCCCGTGGTCTAGTAGCAATGGAGCCGAATCCCAATGGACTCAGGGGCTCTATGTGTCCTGTCACATGGCAAAGGCTTTGGAGCTTCTGCTTGCTTACTTGGCTTCATTCTTCCTCATATAGTCCTCATTCCTCAGGCTGGGGAGAAGCTGAAACCAGCTGTCCCGGCCCTGAAGTCAGTGTCTACTGAGAAAGCGGACTACTGTCAAAGGAATGGAAGTCTGCCTGGGCTTCTCCAGCCACCACCAACTCCCTCTTTCCAAAAGCAGCCTGGGCCATCTCTGAGCATCTTAGTGGATTTCTTTTTCTTTTCAAACCTGAGCAAAAAAAAAAAAAAAAAAAAAACTTGCTGCTTTGATCCATTGAGGCTGTTTTATACCTCAGGGCCAAACAGTGGGTCTGTGCTTCATAACTCTTTAACGCATTTGGAAGTGAAGTCTATCACTCCCTCTGTGGAGTCTTTTCTGTGTCCAAATCTCTTTGAGCCTGTCAGTGTTCTTCCTTGGGCATCAGGTGTGTTTATGTTTGCCCTTGCTTTTGTATAAAGGATGGTTTTTGTTGTAACAACAAATAGCCAGTTAAATTGAGTGTTAAAAGTGGGCCATTCTTCAAACTTATCTTTAGAGCTGTTACCCCATGAGGCCACTATCTATGGTGAATGAACAGGAGGCCAACTTCCTGTAAAGCAGAGCTACTATGGACAACCACCATCACCCTTTAGTGGGGTTGGAGGCAGGTGGGGGGGGGGAGGGAAAAGAAAAGGTGAAGGGAGCTTTGGTTTGAGTTAAGGCCTTAAAAATCCAAAAATCCTTAATGTACTGCTTCTTTTACACCTTCACCAAGTCCAAGGCCCTATGCCCATATCAGCTGCAATATAAACTCAACCTTTAGTGACTGTTTGAATTACCTTTGCAAATGCAAATGTTCATTTCTGTTCCAATGCAGCAGTTAGCTTGCATATTATAACTGCATATAGAGAAAACAACCCAAGATTAAAGAGCTGGATTGTGACAATTAAAGTAATTGAAGTGGGTGAGAGTGGCACCCTTTAATAGAACCCAGCACTGGAGAAGGTGGGGATGCCACCAGCAGTCAGCTCCTAGAGCTGGTGGGGGGTTGTTTGGGTTGAAGTAGTTTTGGGGGTGGGCCTTTGCTCCGCTGTCTAAGCCAACCTTCAGTAAGGAGGATGACAGGCATGTATCACTGCAGCCAGCCTCAGGCTTTTACTGTCCATCTCACTTAGCTGGGAATTGTAAGGATTTGTTGGGATTAATGAATTCCTTATTCAGAGCTCAGATACTGTCAGATGTTAAGTCCCTAGACCATTCTCATTACAGAATGGTCTATGTTATGGGGTTTTACTTTATTCAGACTGGCTGCAGGAAAGATGAAAGGTTCAGGGTTTTAGACAAAACTTCACTCTTATCTCTCTGTCTAAAATGAATTTATATAACTGGGAGGTACTGTTGGACTTCTAGAGACACGGAGGAGAAGTGCCCTAGAAATGCGCGGAAAGAACTGTGAAATTGTGACGGTCACATGTCTGCAGGGACCACCCCTCCCCTTTCAGCCCCTCCCCTTGAATGGGAGGTGTCTAGTTAGAGCTACAACCTAGGTGCTATAACTGATTGGTCAGATATGAACCAATCAGCTGTCCCTCTAACTCACCTGGGGAGGACTTAACACTAGCTTCCCGAGAGGAAGCCGGCCTCTTCCCCCACATGGCAATGGAGTAGAAGGACTGCTGACCCAGGCCTCAGTGAGGTAAGGCCTGTTTCCCTACCCCAGATGATGACTGGGGTAGAGGGGCAGGCTCCAGGCTTTTTCTCTCATGAACCTCTCCTTCTCATAATGGGAGCTTTGTTATCTTTTCTTTGGCTGCTTATTTAAACTCTCTGAAATGTGTTCTCCCCACACTGGTGCTAGGAGAATTCTGTAACTTCCCACATGATGACTGGGAAATTTCCCCATCCAACTCCCCTTTTCCTAATCTACTAAATTAGAATAAGTGTGTAATTAAAATTTAATTCTGTCCCTGTGTACAATTCTTTGGCATTAGAGGACAAGAACTCAGAGTAGGAGGAGGGGGAAGGGAGGATTCCAAAATACTCTTCCCGTGTTGCTCACGAATATTAATTATCAGCAACCTGTATCATAATGGAGGTCCCACCGAGATCTAAATCATTTTTGATTTCCACATTTATTCTAATTTTAAACTTAAGAGAAGAAAAAAATATTTCCTTTCTGTTGCTTGCTGGATAAATTCAAGGTGATCCTTGGGTAGAAAATCCCTGAAGCAGAGGTGTGGAACACTGAAGCCTTGTTCAGCAGCCTTCAGGGGACCACGGGGGCAGCCCCAGGCAGCCCCTAGTTAGGACACTGAGGACAAAAATGTCTCACTGCAGGCAGAGTAACCTGGGACATCCTTGCATTTGCTGGCAGGAATAAGACAGAAAGTTAGGGTAACAGTGTAGCTGCGATTTATAATTCTTAGTTCAATTTTCATAGCTTCTTGGAAATGGAAAAAATATAGAAAAAAGTTTTTCTCCCTTCTCTAAAATGCAAATTCAGCCCCAGTGGCTGAGGGAAAAGACAGCCTAAAAGCAACCAAACTGGTGCCTTCGCTCCAGAGGCTGGCAGCTGGATGGAACTGAGTGACTCAGAACCCCCAGGCAGCTTTTTGGCCTTAGTGGCTAAGAATGAAAGATTTGCCATGAAGCCAAGGGTGCTAACAGTTTTTTTTATTTCAAAAGGGTCAGAAACTATCTTTGCTTTTTTTACTGGAATGATTCTAAAATACAGGCTAATAAAATAATTTTCTCTTCCAACCTAACAGCAAAAGGTGTGCCTGCATACCTCCATAAGATGTGGCTAAATCCTCTCCCCACTCACTGAGGCCACTCAAACTGCAGAGTGCCAATGGCATTCTCTGACTTCAGGCATGCTCAGATAATGTAATTTCTAATCAATTGTGAAGCCTTTCTATGCAACCATTTGTTCAGAGTGAATTAAGCCTTGTAACACATGTGGTATTTTCACAGAGCTGAGACAGGAGGATGAGAAAATGCTTAATTGACTAATAAAAATTTCTTCATTCTGGGTTGTTCAAAGGCATTTTCCTGATTCTACCATGTTTGGATTTTAACTATGATGCAGATTTCTGTCTCCTCAGGTTAACCTCGATCAGTTTTGAAAATTGTACCAATGAGTGAATTGTTATATATATCCAAAGGTAACATTCTTAAATATGATAAATGTGAATATAGCCTGTCTCAGATATCATTATGTTTTGCCTATACTGTTTCAAAATGTGCAACATGAAATTATTAACAAGAGATATCTTACCCAAAGATTATAAAATTTATAAATATGTGCTAATAAATATTATATGGTTTGTCAGTTTCTTAAAATTATATTCATAGAGGTGTTACATACAAGAAATGCCTAGTTCTTTTAATACCGGAATATATTTTCTACTATTAAGTAAAGGTTAAGTCAGATTGTTATGATTTCTCTAAATTCGAGAATAAGAAAGCTAAATGTCTAGACAAATATGCAGTCTATGCCAATTTTCCTATGAAAGCCAATTACAGATTCTAGGGCTCATGGATTTAACAATAGGAAGAGCATATACTTTTGTGCTCCACTGGCTTTTGGCTTCAGGACAGAGCTCCTCCTATTGCCAAATCCCAAAAACAGACATATTTCCCAATGCTTCCTCATAAGCCCGACTGGTCCTCTGGCTTATTGACAAATATAAGGGAAATAACACAAGGAGATTTGTATCTCCTTATGGTGCCAAAGTCCATGATTATGTAGGTAAACTGAGTCAAAGAGAAAGACATAAGGTTTCCTTTCTCATTTATTGCTCAATGGTTAGATACGTTGTCTTCTGTAAATACTATATGTTTTCTGCTTGCTTCTAAGAGAAAAAATTTCCCTAAAAAGTGTCTTTCTTGTAAGTTTGTTAAGGACCAGGTTTTTCAATGGTTAGAGACACTTTCAATGGTTATTCTCATTTGGCATCCTTAGAAAGGAAAGGATCTACACCTAAATTCTGGTAAATATAGTAAGTGCTTGGGTTTTTGCAAAAGGACTAGTCATGATAAGCTTTAGAGGAATGACCACCACAGGTCAACTTTTAAGTACTAAATGATTCTCTAGCCTAAGTTTTTAGAAACAGAGTACAACTCTTCTTTTGCTTGTAAGACCATGTAAACTGACCGCTGCTACCACTGGACTTGATCACTTCAGTTATAGTTTTTGGCTCAGCGGCTTCTAATTCTAGTCCTAGCTAAAGTAATCAACTCATGAGTTAAGAAAAAAGGATATTTAAAACTAGTTCCATCATTAGACTTGCTTAGAGTTTCGAGCTGTACTTAAGGAAATCAGATGATTGAGTTATTAAAAACACCTGATATCAACTTTTATTCTCCCTTCTGTGGTTACTTCCCTTTTTAATTCATGTCTCAACAGTGATTTTATATAATGGGGATAAGAGGAAATTGTGAATGCTAGATATGTATGAGGTGCTAATGAGAAGGAATTTTAGTGGAACTTAATGAATATATATAATATAGAATGGTATTTTTTTGAAGGTACTAAGTAAAGATATTTACTAAGAGAGATTTCTCTCAATTGTAACTGAGAGAAATATAGAAAGGATTGCAGAAGGAACTTGAAAGGATGATAGAATGTAATGAGTAAGTGATAAGAGAAGGTGATGAGAAAGATGCAAGTAAAAATGGACTCAATTTCCTTTTATAACAGATGCTAGTAACTATTAAGATTTACTGGGTGTAACATTATTAATCTCTGCACATGGTATTAAACCATGCCTCACATCCCTAGACTTAAAATGATTATAGATTTCCCTTGAAGAAAGCAACAGAGCCATAGTTCCAAAGCCACCCTGAAACACGGAAGATTGGGGACCTATATACCAGACTCCCACCAACCGGAGAAATGGGAATGAGGTCACCAGCCACCTCCCCCAGCTGAGTGATTAGGTGAGCTAAGACAAGAGTATGCATAGCCTCTACACTTATAAGCCTAATCAATGCCTCGGGTGCTCTCATATGCCATAATATGGGACCCATGCTGGGGAGGTCTGGAGAAGTCAAGCTTGGGGGCTAGCCTCTTAGGGATAGTACGGAATTCCTGAAGGGGAACCCCCTTGCTTTAAGAAAACACATAGATCGCACTATGTGTTTTCTTAGATTTGGGACAGCTAGTCCCAGAATCTGTTTTCAAAGGAAATGACCCCTCTTTTCAGCGAAGATGAGAATTATGAATCGGGCATGATTCTGATTCAAGAATCTTCTGCCTCTTTTTCTCCATTGCTGTTTCAGGTAGAACATTCAGCCCCAAAAATCTCCACTTAGCACAGGGCAAGACTGCCCATTGCCCTTCTTCAAACACTGAAGGATACAATTAGAAAAACATGCTAACTTATAAAAATTGGTGGCTAAACCAACCAAGAGCTTAAACAGCTGCTCTGAGGTCCAACTGGAGTTATTACAATTAAAAGCCAAAAGGGAACAAAAGGGAATAAAAAATAAGACAAGGGAGATATAAATAAATAAATAAATAATTAAATAACCAGCATCAATATAACAGGTTGCCTAAGAAAGGCCCCTTTCAGGAAAGGGGACATCACCAAGGATTGCTTCCTTGGTACACACAGGGGGACACTTTACGGAAACTGTCCCAAAGGAAAATGTTGCCAGACCCTTTCAAGACCTTATTCTAGATGCTAAGGTTTAACTATTATGGTTAAGGTTATTCACCAATAGCTCACAAATACTCAATTGTTTATGGGTTAAGAAATGTACTAAAAGAATTCTTATGGCACTCACCCAAGCAAACTATATTTCTTTGTCAATATGTAAATTATTGGACAAATTAAGTTTTTAAGGTAAAGGTTACTTACTAATATTAATTTTCTAAAATAAGGTTCTCACATCTAAAAACATTGTGGGTTTAGATGGTTTCTATTTGTTTATGCTAATGCCACCAAATGGTCATCATGGGACTTATGTAACTTTAAGGTTTAATTTCAGCCATTGTGGCTTCTATCCTCCTATTAGGTAAATAGGTTAAAGGAACTTAAGTTAAGCTTTTATAAATTTCTGTCATGGATAAAACATAAAAAAAATTGTCTTATGTTTGTAAGACTCTCTACTATATATCAGGCTAATTAGTGCCTAAAGTTAAACTAACAAAATTGGTTGTCAAAGGTTTTCTCTCTTGAAAACAGATTCACCAAGGATTATATTAAAATTCAGCTGTTCTGAATTGACAGGACCAGACTCTGCCTTATTGTGAGTAATCACAGAGTCTCTATCTAAGATATTATTTCAACAATTGTCTTATTTTGGGTACTTAAGCTAACTCTTTAAGACATATCCCTTACTCCAGGATACAAGTTCAGACATCTGAGGACAATTTGAGTATCTAAAACCTCCTGGATAATGGTACGTTTTCAGACATAGATGCTGTCTTGCTGGATGGTTCTTAATCTAATACTTTCAGGTTAGATCTCTATATTTGGACTTACTGCTAAAAATACTATCAAAACTATGTTTTGTCTGTATTAACAGTCATCAGATATTAGGGTCTGAACTGTTGCAAATAAGTAAACTCAATGTTGGACAAGATAGACTAAAAGATTATTCCATTCTCTATTAGATATGCCTTATTAGTCAATTGAATGTCATTATGGATATATCAATCCTACAGGGTTGATACAAATTCCTCTCTAGGTGTGTTAACTACCTATATAAAAGCCAAATCCAATTGGAGCCATGGAACAAAATGGGCTAATATTTTGGCCTCTGTTCCCAGGTCACAAAGGCCACAGGAGATGAAAGGGGCCATACTGGAGTGTTTTTACACTGCATCTCTGGATGTTACCTCTCCTTCTGAACAAGGAGGATATAGAAGCCCAGAAACAAATCAGTGTACAGCACAGACAGGAGAGTCCATTTGGGATAAATCGTCCCCACCAGCCTCCCATCAAGGGAGAAAACCAAGGTCAGTACGACCTGGACTCTGCCTCACTGACAGAGATAATGCTGAGGAAGCCATAGCGCTTCTCCCACACCCCAATTCCTCCTTGGAGAGCCATCGTGACACCCAAAAGGACATACTTATTAAATCTTGGCTTTATACCAGGTCTTAAACACTCAGAGAGAAATTTATAACCAAGGATATATAATAATAATTCTAATCCTATGACTAAATGTCATAAGCCTCCAACCATCAAGTGGTTTCTAACAGGATGGAATCTAAAATAAATATGTACTGGGCAGCTCCCAGTGACACTAAAGGAGTTTTGTGATACCAATCTCTGTCCCTGGCTTGCCCCAGGAAGGATTGGAAAATATATTTTAAAACTTGCTTAAATATAGGGAAGACTAGGTAAACACCTTAACGTTTTCAATTCATTTACAAATTTAGCTACAGACAGACTATTGTCTGGCATGTTTATTCTTTCTATTGGAGAAGATACTACTAAGAAAATCTGCTAAATTCTAAATTCTAATAATGAGAAAATCACAGGGCTCTAAATGCCCTCCACCCTACCCTTGGTGACGCTTTTGCTTGTGCTGTTATTAAGATTAAATTCTATGTATATATTTCTCTTCTTAATAACTCTATTAATATATGTCATATGCTTTGCAAGCCATACAGGAACCGTCTTAGACCATATCAGATGCTACAGTGCCCTGGGGATGGATCTCGAGTTTCCATGATGGACAACAATCCAACCACTGAACCACACTCCACTGGACACCCTATATGAAACACTCCCCACTTCTGGGGGAGCTACCTCACCTCCTGGCTCACAATGTGAGACAGGACAGAATCTTGGCAATATGACATATGGCTTAGGGGTCTCTCTCGGGCCTTAGCTAGGGACCCTCTGCTCTCTGAGGGATACCCCCAGCTGCAATAACTTCGTGTCCTATTCAGCAGGAAATAGACAAGAGAGATACTTCGTCCCCATTCCCAACAGCAGTTGGGGTGTCCTCAAGAGAGGGGGAAATATGTGAGAGTTTTGGAGTGAGACCCCACACAAAGTTGCCAAGCTCCTCTTTTGACCCCTCCCCAGTCAGAGCTTGCCACAATTAAGTTTGCCTTGCTTCTTAATAGGTTCAAAAATGGTATTGTTAATTCTGTTTCTTAAACACATATGTACTTCTTCTGGTGCCTTTATTTTTTTAAACATGTATGTACTTTCTGATGCTTTGTTTTTTCTAAAATTCACACCCCAGTACCCTAACGGCAGTTAGGGTTATTTCTTCAGAGGGGGGATTGTGATGGTCACATATCTGCAGGGACCACTCCTTCCCTTCCAGCCCCTCCCCTTTAATGGGAGGTGTCTAGTTAGAGCTACAACCTAGGTGCTAAAACTGATTGGTCAGATATGAAACAATTAGCTGTCCCTCTAACTAACCTGGGGAGAACTTAAAACTAGCTTCCCGAGAGGAAGCCGGCCTCTTCCCCCACATGGCAATGGAGTAGAAGGACTGCTGACCCAGGCCTCAGTGAGGTAAGGCCTGTTTCCCTACCCCAGCTGATGGCTGGGGTAGGGGGGCAGGATCCAGGCTTTTTCTCTCATGAACCTCTCCTTCTCATAATGGGAGCTTCGTTATCTTTTCTTTGGCTGCTTATTTAAACTCTCTGAAACATGTTCTCCCCATACTGGTGCTAGGAGAATTCTGTAACTTCCCACATGATGACTGGGAAATTTCCCCATCCAACTCCCCTTTTTCTAATCTACAAAATTAGAATAAATGTGTAATTAAAATTTAATTCTGTCCTTGTGTACAATTCTTTGGCATTAGAGGACAAGAACTCGGAGTAGGAGGAGGGGGAAGGGAGGATTCCAAAACTCTCTCTCTCCCCGTGTAGCTTATGAATATTAATTATCAGCAAACTCTATCAAAGTCTTCTATGCAAGTCAGATAGCATAAGCTTGCTCTTTCCTGTGAGCAAAGCCCCTAGTGTGTGCAGTCCTTACTCATTACATCTGTGACAGGAGGCTAGTAATGATTTTTGGGGACCATGACCAGTCTACTACAGACCAAAGTAGATGCTTGTTAAAATGGGGTAATATTAAACTAACCATTGTTTTTGTGGTAGGTTCTAGATTTTTGTGGACAGTTTAATAAAGAGCTCTTTTCTTAGACAATTCCCTCTTCAGTTTTATAGGTGAAGAGTTCAAGAAATCATCTAGCAGGGTTAAAAATATACTTGGCTTGGAAGCAGTGACTCTAGCCATAAAATATGACAATCAGTGTCTTCACTAAGAGTTGTTATTTCAATTTATAAGCATTACCAAATCCATGAGAATTAATCTAGAATTAAGGGCATTCTCAACAAGGCAGTTTGGAGTCTTCTAACACATATTTTTTTTCTTCAGCTCATTTGCAAATACTTATCTCTCATTTAAATCACTCAAATGACTTCAGCAGCACAATGGAAACAGAGCAGAACTAAGTGTTTCCAACTGTCAGGTCTGGTGAGGGAATGAGGTAAGATGGGACATTTAGCTGGCATCCTGCATGGTCTCTAAATAGAATTAACAAAAGCTTCCACATTTCCATGGCTAAAAATAGTGCTTATTGTAAAGGCAGTGTGACTGAGACCTAAGGGTGGGAGTAGGGATTATGGACACTGTGGTAGTCAGGCACATGCTGCTGGGATGAATCTCCAAACCAGGCACAATTTGGGGGAGGAAAATATTTATTGGACAGATCCAGGAGAAGTTAAGGAAAAGGCTGGCTCCCTTTCACAGAAGCAAGCAAAGAGAGAAACCCACCACAAACACCTCAAGCAAGCAAGCAAGCATACTCTATAACATTGTAATTCACAAAACAGCAGGACTGCCAGGCTTGGGTTATGGATGCTGTTTTGCATATGTATCCCTAGAATTTTGCATCCAATTTAGGAATACCTCAGGGCCAGACCCCAAGAGCCAGGCCAAAGTGACACTTCCTCCAGCCATAAGGCTGACAATTCACAATTATAATAAACCTTTATTCTATTGGGGGACATCCATTCAAACTACCACAGACACATTGTGGGTGCAGGCAAGAACATTCTGAGGGGTCATTTAAAGTCTCTAAGTCTGTGGGTTCAACTTTAATTGGTTCCATAGAAATGAAGCAGCAGCCATCTGTCACTCTGCTGTCAGCTTCCGCTGAATCACACACAGAGAGGCAAAGCACATTGAGGAATTGAGCCATCTTGATTTACCACGAGGTACCAATTGAAATCATCTGTCACAGGCCTGACCATGCCTCTTCAGCATTGGCATTTCAGTGCTAAGGAGGTTTTGATGTTTTTGTATTGTTTTTGTTTTTTGTTTTGATCCAGCTGTTTCTGACTGTTAATCATCAATTTTATTATTAGTTAAGAACACATGTGTTTGACTCATCAGAGTTTAATTCTTTTTTTTTTTTAGAGCTATTTATTCTTTGCATTATGGGAGACTTTAAATATCAAAGTGGTTGACCCGGAAACTTTTTACTTGGGTCGAACCAACAACCATCTATTACTAGCTGGGTGTGGTGGCACATGCCTTTAATCCCAGCACTGGAAGGCAGAGGTAAGAGGATTCCTCTGAGTTCCAGGCTAGCCTGGGACTACACAGGGAGTTCCAGTTCAGCCTAGGCTATAGTGAAACCCTACCTTGAAAAGAAATAATAAACAACTCTTTTACTGCTTTGCATGAAAGAACTTCCTTTCACACAAAGAATTGTCTTAACTCAAATTCTTTCTTGAGAAAACACTTGCTCTTAATTTGTTACTAAAACATAAGCACACATATAAACAAATAAAGACATAAACATAACAAAGACATAAAGACATTTATAATGCACATATAGCATTTATCATCAACCAGACAATTTATGTGTTTTGCAAACAGATCTTTGGTGCAGCTCAGTTAATTATGACACGGGTATGTGGGTGTCACCATTGTCCAGGTCCAAAGACCATTTTTAGCATAAAGTCCTTTCTGCCCTATAGGTAATCATATTGCTTTCTGTCACCATACATGTATGATGAAGTTCGTAATGGCATTAGCAAAGAATTGTTCGGCTCCCAGAATGTTCCAGACTTCACTAGACAACAAAGGTCGTGCAAGGAGAACCTCGGACAAAAGAATTCCTGTGCCCACACAAAGGCTGACACACAAAAGCATGTACTTTGTTGTTTGAGTAGGAAAACATACATTTTGAAAACTTCTGCACATGGATTTGTTATGACTGGAAACAGTCACTAATGCCATACTTGGGTGCCTGTGTTTTAAATAGCAAACAGTTTGTGAGTTGGGGCTAAAAAGAAGAACCAGCAGCTCTGAGATGATCTGCTTTATTGAAGTGTCAAGCTGAAGTCTCCTGGCTCAGAATTCAAGGAAGCCTCTGAGTGAGAAGCAGTCTGTGTCCATAATCCTGATGACAGCAGTTTTCTTCAGGCTTTGATTCATAGCTCATCTGTCCCCACTGATCGCCCTGAGCACAGCAGGGCCACCCTGTTTCCATGGTGCTGATTTGCATAGCAAACCAGGACTTTTATTTTTGTGTTTGCCTCACACATTTTTAGTGCTAAGTGTTCTTCAAGAAAGGGATTAGCCTGCTAGCCAGTTAAGGGAGCTGGCCAGAAATAAAGTGCCTGGGGAATTATTCTTTGGGTTATATCCCCACTGAGTTTAAGGACTGACAACATGGTTTTTGTTAGGCCAGAAATGAGTCCTAAAGATAAAATGTCTATTGTGAAATGTCTGGCACATTCTCTTTTTCATTTTCTTCCTGTCTTTTCAGTAGTTAGCAATGATTAAGACAGAGGTATATATTTTTGAATTATTTATTTAGAGACTTATTGTGAAGCAAAGATGAATTTCTGGGATTTTACCTTTGAAGATATATTGTTTGTTTTTGTTACTATGGATGTCTGTAAAGAAAAAAATTTAGAAATATTTAATTTTAAAAAGTCATCTTTTTTGAGAAAAGAAACTATGCACATTGTTTAAACCAGTGTTTTCTATTCTTTCTCACGTGTGTGTGTGTGTGTGTGTGTGTGTGTGTGTGTGTGTGTATGTTTGATGTATGTGTGTGCAAGTGCAGGTGAATGGATGCCATGCCATGTGCCAGGTGGTCAGAAGACAACCTCAGCTACTGGTCACTCCTTTGACCTCATTTGAGGCAGGATATCTTATTGTTAACTATTACTTTTATCAAGCTAGCTGTTCTAGAAGCTTCTGGGGCTCCCCCTATCTCTGTCTCCCTTCTTGCCACAGATTTCAGGGATAAGGGATGCTCCATTGCCACACCTAGGTTTACTTGGATTCTGGGGACCCAAACTCAGGTCTTCACACCTGGGCAACAGCTTTGTCCACTGAGTTACCTCTCCAACACCAAATCAGCATCATAATCACCTTCATCCATCAGAACAAAAGCTTGAATTGTTTTTTATCTTAAATCTCCCCAGTGAATACTCCTGAGTAGCACAAGCAAGTGAAAACAAGCAAAATAGTAAGGATTATAGAAAAAGTATAAATCTACTTAGGTTGACTAATATTTCATGTATATTGTAGTTAATGAAATGCGAAATAAAATGGTTTCTTTCTCTTCAGAGAAAAATGTCAGTGCTCCTTAAAAGCATCTTAGCCTATCCACAGCATGATTTAAAAAAAAGTCATCAGCATTTTTAAAAATAAGGGGATAGAGCAGAAGGAGAATTTTATCTGTTTTTACAGAAATAATTCTGTATAACAGATCTCAGATTAACTAGTTCAGGGATCTGGGCGTCACTGGTACAGATTGGGCTCCAGTGGCTTTCTTCTGGAAGGTACAGTTGCAGCTGACACTTCACTTCTGTCTTCCAGCTCTCTTGCGTGTCTCTTGTGGCCCTTCCTAAGGAGAAATTCTGGGAAATCTCCTGCAGCCTAATGCTGGAGTTACCGCAAAGCTCTCCTCACCCTGTGGCACAACTGGAAGAGAATTACCATGCAAATCAAAGGCTCCCTAAGTAATCTTGAGTAAATTCATTTAGTCTTTCTGGGTTTCAGATCTTACTTGTCTGTATCAAATAAGGGCATTTATGCAGTCTTTCTCATCTTGAAATCGCCTTCCAGTCTCAGTGTGTAATTCTACCCTCTAACTTCCTTCTCCATTAGGCTTGTTCTGTCTCTCTGCCTTGCTTACCTGTTTTCTGTGACTGTGTCCTAAGGCAGTCAGCTTAGCCAGAATGAGCACCAGACAGGTGACAGGAGCCCGGAACGTTTGCCTAAACTCTCACAGATGTCGAAGTCAAATTCTGGGAGCAAAGGGCACCCATAAAGTGATGGAATTAAATATTTACTGTGTTAACTATGACCACTCATGGGTTTCAGAGAAAGCTGGTCATATTGCCTGGAGTTTTCATTCCAGCTAACCTAATGATAAGCAATCTTGACCAAATTTGTCAGCTCTTAGGAAGTTGAACACTATTCAGCAACATTAATGTCTTTGCCTACTTCCAGTTATAAGCAATTATAATCTTGGCAGTTTTACTTGCCTTGAATAGGCACTTGTGCTCTTTATAGATATCTGGCAGAGCAGATTCTCTCCCTGCAAAGACTTATTTATCATTTCTACGTTGCTAATTCTACAAAGTTCTTGAGCTGCAGATCAACACTTACTGGATGTTTGGGAACATTTTATTACTAACTACTCTGGAGTGGAAGACTTTAAGAAGACTCAAGGAGTTTGAGTTTTGTGTACCCACATCATTTCACTCAATCACCCCTATTGGCAAGTTAATCAGTTTTGTAAGTTTTTAGGTGCAGGTTCATAGTCTCTTAGTGTTAATCCTCTCTTTAGGAATTGACCTTGTCTGGGGAAAGCTGTCTCGCATGTTACAATCTCCTTGCTCTACAACACACACTTAATGTCATTGGTTCTAGACTATTCTCCAGGACCATCTCAACTCAGAGTTCCCAGAATGTTGGCTGAGAACTCTTCAGCAATTTCAACCCACCATTTCCTTTAGCTCCCTGCTCCTTCCCCTCCCATTCCTTCACTTCTCCTTTCCCCTTCCATTCCCTTCCCTTCCTTTCCTTTCTTGCCCCTATAAATTAATCCTACAGCTCTTCCCTAATATTTACGTGCACACAGATGTCTATGTCACATTATATTTTCCTAAGGAATGAAAGCTGTAACTTCAATGACTTGGAGATATCAAAGTTTTAGGGAGTCGAAAGACTTGGGATGGAACCCTCCCTAAGCGTTAGACCTTGACTCCTCATTCCTACAGCTGTGCTGGCAGGAGTCAAGTAGCTCAGCTGGTCTTGACACCCAACCTTGCTGAGAACATAAGCATCTCTGTTTCTTTTTTCATTTTTCACTTTCTGTCCTGTGATTTGTTCAGCTTCTATATTTTTATGATTTTTGATTACTTTCTGCCCCTACCTAACATATCTCCCATAAACCCAGAAAAACAAATGCAAACTCCTCAACAAAAAAAGATCCCTTTCCCCTATTAACGTGTTTAACCCATAATAGATGTCAAAAAGTACTAAATAAATGAATTATTGAAAGGGAAATTAGAGACAGAGAAATCAGTTAGGAGATAGTGGAAGTAGTAGAGGCTTGATGTCAAACCAGAGCATGAAATGAGGAGGAGAGATGATGGCCCAACAATAGAGCGTTGCATTGCATGGACCTTGTGATGTTTTGTTGTCAACTTGATCTTTTTAATTATCTTGGGTGGGTCTCTGAAAATGTTTACAGGAAGGCAGCCTCTCAGCAAGGGGCAGGATGTAAAGAAGTTCAAAGAAGCTAGAACTAAAACATCCTTTCCTGTGTGGGCAGTGCAGGAAGGAAATTCCAGAGACTGGAGAAGCCATTAAGTCTGGGGAAAGGTTGTAAGACCCTACCCTAAGGCTATGTAAAAGGGAAGAAATTCTCTCTTTGGCTCCTCCTGTCTGTTTGCTGTTCTGTGTATATGGTGTTGGTGATGGGTTTTTCTCTCTTTGCTTGGACCTGTGAAAGGGGAGCAGCCTCTTTTGCATTCTGAACTTCCCCTGTATCTATAGCTACAAATAAATCCTTTCCTCCCATAAATTGTGCCTGGTTTGAAGAATCATCCCAGCAGCTTGTGGCTGACTATGACAGACCTCTTGCAGATGGACTTTAAAGACATGAAGAAAAAGAATATGCATTATGTTTTCAAACTGGAGGTTGCATCTGATTCCCTTGGAGAACTTGTTAAAACACAAACTCTTGGGCCCCACTGTCAGGATATGACTCTAGAGGTCCTTATCTGGGTAATAATTCAAGCAGAATCCACAAATGTCATAGCAGGAGACGCTATGCCACACACACATACACACATACACACATATACACATGCAACATACCTACACCCAGATACACACATACACAAACACACATACACACACAATTACACACACATGTACACATACATACACACATACAAATACATACACACATACAAATACATACATACATGCAGACATACACACATGCACACATATATACACTCAGACACACACACACATACTCACACACACACATAACACATACACACACAGGTTCACCCATCACAATGCTTGGCCCAAGTTAGTGCTGATCTCCAAGAATCTCACAACTTGAGATGAAGAAGAACTTGCAGAGTTTAGTGTTACAAAGTGAAATTGCAACCTCCTGGACATTCTGTGTTGGGAAGGTGACAAGGCTCACTGGGTAATATTGAGCTGTACCCGAGACCGTCCTTGTTGGTAACGGTGCCTGTGTTCAGTAAGTGGGCCTGCAATCTCTTCCAACACCAATCATGGAATTACAAGAAAAATGGAAATAATAACCAGACTTTTCTTCTCTTCAGTCTTATGATACACCCTAATATAAAACTAGGCTTCCCTTTGAAAAATGCATTTTTATTTACTTATTGTTACCTCTAGATTTTTTTTAAAATCCTTAAACCCCATTAGTGATATGTATTATTTTTCTGGCCTTATGCTAAGTCAAGTTCATTATTAACTTTGTTTCTGATTTTATGAGGAAAGAGATATAAATGTTGCAACTAATATAACTGAACTGGAAGTAGGACCACTTTGACAAATGGAATAAAAATGTCTAAATTTTTAGGCACCTGAGCCTTTCATTTCAGGACATTGTTAATAAACTAAGCTAAATGTTATTTTATAAACATTACCTACTCAGGTTTTGATTTTTTGTTTGTTGTAGTTACATACATTATTGTTTCCCAGTACTACAGATCAACTATAACTAGAAAATGGTTGCTGCTGTTTCAAAAGCAAAGGTTAACACAATACTTTCTATATAGTACATGTACAATAAATATTGATCCAATGTTTCCACCAACAAAGTTTTACTATTATTTTGTATATGGGCATTCTGTTTTCTTCAGTGCTTATTTTATGAATTGGCATAACACCATTATGTTTCTTGAAATCCATATATCCATATTTCCAGTCTTGTTTCCTGCTTTTATAAAACAATGCTGGTGTTTGGTTTTTATAAAGAAAAAAATTAATTTCATCACATTTCTGGAGGCAGGAAGCCCAGAATTAAGAGGTCACATTTGGTGAGCCTATGTTTTCTGTATCACCTCATAGAAGTAAATGGAACAGCAAGAGAATCTGTATGTAACAGTGGGTAGGGGTGAAACCTATCCCTTTACAAGGAGCCTGCTCCTGCAAAAACCTACCCACTTTCTTGATAATAAACATTAATCTCCAATACATGAGCTTTGGAGACCATATTGAAACCACAGCACCAACTAAGGAAAATCGGGAAAGCAGTAATTTTTCAATAAACCAATATGATGCTTACCTAATGCATATTTTTGAATAGTATGAGAATCAGAGTAAAATCTTAAAAATAAGCTGTTTATATCTGTTAATCAGAGTAAGAGTATATGCCATTTCCTTATTTATTTTTATAAAATTATCTACTTTATTTGATAAATAATATATTTTGGGCTAGGGAGATGTCTCAGTAGTTAAAGGCACTTGAAGACAAAGCCTGCTGGCCTGGGATCAATTCTCCAGAACCCATGTACAGCTTGCTAGACATTTGTTTGCAGTGTCAAGAGACCGTGTTATACACACACACACACACACACACACACACACACACACACACACACCACGTGCAAATAAATATTTTCAAAAGTGATATATCTTTGCCAATTGTTCCTCATGCTTAATGTTCCCCACTTAAAGTAACCTAGCTTTAGTTGTATATATTCAACCTACTAAGTATAACTTTCCTAATGTGAATGTGTATCATCTAGGTACATACACTCATTTTAATACTATAATGATTGATAACTTCCAAGCTCCAAAGCATGAGTTTTGGAATCACCGAGTCTCTAGCCAAGCCTGTGTTGACATCTTACCTTCATTATTACATTAGTTATCTATTACCAAGTAACATTGCATAACAAGTTATCTCCTTGCAGTGGCTTAAGACAATAAGCATTTGTTTAGTTCACATATCTGTAGGTTGGGGGTTTAGGAAGTCTTTTTATCTGACTACTGCAGTTCTAGAGCATCTGGGTCACGTGTCTTTCATCCCCCAATAGCCTAGCCTGGCTTGTTTACATGGTGGCTTAGGAGAGAATAAAACTATTGAGTTCTTCACTCAAGATGACACACTATTACTTCTCATACATTCTTCTGGCCACAAAAGACTATCTCATAGTCAACCAGAATCAAGAAGAAGGGGAGTTAGATTCTATTTTTCTTTTTCTTTCTTTTTGAGAGAGGTCCTTTCTAGGTAGCACAGACTGCATTTGAACTTAGTTCTCCTGTCTCAGACCTCAAGATTGTTGGCAAGCATCTCCACACCTGAGTTAGACTTGCCCATTTCTTCAGTTTGCATCACGATTTCTAACCTGTCTCTGACCAGTTTATTCAGCCCTTGTACCCATGTCCCCAAACAAGGAAGTAGAGTTTATGCTGTGATCCAAGGGGTGCATCTGCATTGGTGGTACAGTGATGAGCATAGCTGCCTTCCCAAGGGAGAGAGCACTGATCCAGTGACGTGAAGATTCTTCTCATTGTGCATCAAAACCTGCATGTAAACCAGCATGCACACTGTCACTGTGCAATGTTGTAACAGAAGAAGTCTCATGGAAAGTGGTAACGCCAGAATTCTGGTGAAGAAATGAGATATGTGGTCCCCAGGGAGTGGCAGGTTGGCTTTTCTTTATTCCAGATTTAGCCCAGCATGTGGGGGTCCTTTGTTACTGTGTGGTGACAATAGGGTTCTCCAGAGTGGTATAGACTGGCTGTGAGTTTGAGAATGCATGTAACTTTAGAGGATTTGCTGCCCAGATGCGTTCCATCATCCCTCCGATAAGCCGCTTTGTTTCCAAGAAGCAGCTTGGCATTGTGAACATCCCCATTTTGCAAATGAAGAAATTGTGCTTCAGAGAACACTGCTAGTTAATAGAATGTCATCAAAATCAGGCATTAATCCATGAGTGGCAGTCTCTGGGCTCAGAACACTAACAACTAGCTTCAGTGAGGACTTCCATGAGTGCTCACCCTTGTAACTCTTGCTTCCTTCCTGCAAGTCCCTTCTCAGGGAAACTAAACCAGTGCACATCATTCTGTGACTGATTTTCATTCAACTCTGGCCTTGTCCTGACACCTGCCCTCTGAATATCTAATAAGGCTCCCTTTTGGTCTCCATTCTCACATTGATAAGGAGTACAAGACAAGTTTAATGACAAAATATTCTTTTAATATTTTAAGTAAAATGTGTTAGAAACTTTTTTCATGGTATGTTGTCATTTTACAGGGTACTGTGTTACATAATGGCATTTTGTACACACATATATATTTGATATTAATGAAACAGAAATATATAGCTAGGGCACAAAGATTTTAAAAAGGAGGAAAAGACAGAAATAGGAGGAAAGGGAGAAAGGAAGGCAAAAAGAGAAAACAAAGGCATAATGATTGCAGGAGACATTTTTCCTGTCTTCAATGTTCAGGTTCATTCATGACCTCTCTGTATACAATTAAATAAGTTGTTCAGAGAGAAAGCTACTTCTGTAGTATTCAAAAAAGATGGTACACCATACTAACAGCTCACAAAGTTTTTCTCTTTGGTGCTTTTTATTTGGCTGGGTATGTACATGTTCCCTTTTTGTAGCAAAATGTAAACACATGTGAGAAAAGTTCTAATTCTAATTCAAAACACATTCTAAGCCAGGAGATTGTTTCTGCCCACATCTACTTGTTATTCATCAAATCCTTTATTGCTGAGTTCCGAGCGCTTCATAACTTTGTTTTTCAGTACTTTGTTTCCTCATATAAACTTCCATGTTCTAATGTTTCTGTTTGGTATATGTTAGAGAAAAAAAGGCAGCTCTATAAATAAGCGTTCTTGCTGAGGGAAATTGGAGGGGTGATATGGGGACTGAGATGAGAAAGTAATCTTCTGATAGCAAGCCAAAGAGGGCGAAGGTCCCTTAAATATTTTATCAGGACTCTAGTTCTCAAAATCCATTTATGAAAATTTTCTTTTTACTTATTTATTAGTTGGAGTTTTTATTTATTTGACAATTTCACACATGTATTATTTTGATCATATTCAATCTCCATCCCTCTGCTGCTAAATCTTTTTGCTCACTAAGTAGTCCTTTGGAACCCTTCTAATTTGATGTCTTTTTTAATGTTTAGTGACCCAGTGAGTTTAATTAGCGATACTTACATGCACAGAGGTGAGGGGCTCTTCAGTGTGGCATGGACAATTTATCAGTGTCTAACATCACTGATAAAAATGTCTCTCCCTTACCCATCAGCCTTTAAGTACAATTAACTCCTCAGAGAGGGTGAAGCCATGGGAGATATGGGCTGACAGGCCCAGTCTTATGCAAGTAGGGAAAGTTGCTGTGAGTTCATGAGTGCAATGACCATGCCATGTCCAGTGAACCATGTTCCACATCGCTCCTCCCTTTCCTTCAACTCTTACATCTTTTCTGCCCCTCTTTCATCATGTTCCCTTTGCTGTGAAGGGGGTGATATAGGTGTCCTATTTAGGACTGAGCACTCAGAAGTCTCTTCTTTTGCCCAGTTATGAGTCTCTATAGTAACCACTGCAGAAACAAGTTTCTATAACCAAAGCTGGGGGCATTATTAATCTATGGGCATAAACATTAATATTTAGAGTGGAGTTTGATGTGTGCAGCCTGTCCACTTAGCACAACAGTAAAAGCTTCACCACTAGGGTCTATGACCTACCCAGCCGTAGGCTTTGGACCAGATTTATAGTACCAGACATAAACTCCTTACTGTGGAGTGGGCCTCAAATCCAACCAGAAAATGGTTGGTTACTCCCACATCAGCCATGCCACTGTAACAGGAGAAGGTTCAACTTGGCAAGTTGATAATGTAACACGCAGTGTTCACAGCTGAGTAAGACTATTGATGACCCCCTCACTCCTTGCAGCCTGCACAACCCCTTCCTGCACTAAGATAACTAGTGAGGGGAAGGGCTAGAGAGATGGCGCAGACTCCAGGTCAAGCAAGAACAGGCAGAGGAGCACTGAAGCAAGACAGCCATCTTTCTGCTCTGGCCACCCCAGGCACGCCCACATCAAGGACACATACATGTGCTTACACCACAGGCAAAAAAAAAAAAACTAGCTAGCCAGCAAAGAGGAAGATTTCAACTAAATTTCAGCTTTATTTCTATATGTTCTACAACCCCAAACCTGTGATATCGTCAGCAATAAGGTGGTGTCATCAATTGCCAAAAACAATGGCAATGACCTATATTGTTACAAGGGCTTTGGAGGCCCCTCTGACTAACAGATCTTAGGGCAGTATCTTGGCCCTGACAGTGGGATTTTCATTTAATTACTTTAGCTTCTGGGAACAAACATTAGCCGCGCATGTCAGTAACTTCCATTCAATTTCCTTTTTTAATGTTATACATATGTTTTAATTTATATTTTTAATTTGTTCTTTGGCAATTGCAGGCACATATTTTAGGGACATTATTATATGTGGACATATTACAAATTGGTCTTATTCCCATTCAATTATCCTATTATGTCCCTTCTCCCCTGCTCTCAGTCCTCTGAGGGCCTTATGAGGGGATATGCAGTCACTGTGGGGCCATGGTTGTACCAGTCAGTCTCTGTGAAGGGGACCATGCCTGAGTACAGTTTCTCACCCTGTGGTTCTTACATTTTTATGCCCCCTCTTTTGCAATGATCCCTGAGCCTTGGAGGGTATATTAGAAATCTACTTTAGTGATGACCTCTCAACACTCTCTTGCATTCCACCTCGAGGAGTTTTGAGTCTCCTCACAACCACTGTCTCCCTGGAAGAAGTTCATAGGCTAGTCATGTGAGCAGCACTCATATCCAATTCAGCTCTTCTGTAATGATTCCTGGGTCCTGATAGGTGTGATAGAGGTGACTAGTCTTGTGCTGGGCCCTTCCTCTCTCTTCTTGTCTCTGTCATGGGTCTTGGGGCCTCTTGTTATTCACTGCCATCTGCAAAATGCAGGTTTTCTAACCAAGAGTGAGAGCAGCATGGATCAGAGGGGATGAACATACACAATTAGAAGACTTTCCATAACTTCATTTAGTCAGACAACAGTGGAAGCTTCCCTCTTTGGTCTATGACCTTCCAAGCCAAGGCGTTTGACTTGGTTCTCGGTACCAGGAATGAATTCCATCACACTGAGCCTCATGTCCATCCAGAGAGCAGTTGATTCCTCCATAACATATGTGCTACTATTCATTCCACTGGTGGGTATGTCGTGCCTGGCTGGCTGACTTTGTAGCTTGCAGGATCCACTGTTTTCTCACACTGTTGGTGATTTTCGTCAGCACTATAACAGCTAGCTTCTATCTCAGTTTCAGCTTGATTTCTCAATGCCCTACAACCACAGCCTCTGGTGTCTTCAGCTGTTCGGTCTCATCATCTGTTCTGGTAGATAGCTGAGCGCTATAGTGATGGCCTGCCTTGGTGAGGGGATGACTTATGGCCTCTCTGACCAACAGCTCATTGTGGGGGGAGGGGTAACCTAATTCTGTCACTGGGATTCACCTGTATTGAGCCTGTGGATTAATTTAGCTTATAAAGTAGTAGGTTTCCATCAGGCTTTTTCATAAGTGCTTAGCTGTGATTGACCCTTCTCTACATCTGTTCCTCTCCCATTCTCTGTCCCCACTACCCCTGTGTAAACCTTCCTCCCCAGCATCCATCCTCTACCTTCATACAACCTTTCTACTGCTCCCTCCCAATAAAGCCTCTTGTCTTCTCCCCTCATGGCCCTGTTCCACATTCCTGGCCTCTAACTTTATTCACTCATACTTAAAGACACACATCTAAAAATCCCAAACTAGGATTTATATGTGAGGGTGCAGATGATGTTGGCCTTTCTCAGTCTGGTCTCCTCACTTGGTATATTTCCTAGTTCCATCCATTTTCCTGAAGTTTTAAAATTGTCATTATTCCCCTTTATCCTTAATAAAATCCCATTGTATTGTACTTACCACATTTTCATTATGCAGTCATCTGTAGATGGGTATCTACTGGGATTTCATTTCCTAGATATTTTGAGTAGAGCAGCAATGAACATGGATGTGTGAGTGTCTCTGTGGTAAGATATAGAGTTCTTATGTTCCATTGGGTTTGCGATACTTTCCACAGAGATCATTTAACTTATTGTGTTTTTCATTTACATTCATTGACTTTTCTTCAGTGCTTCTATTTCTTTTTTTTTTTTTTTTTACTTTATTGTCCATAATGAGTCACAACATTTAGTGGGCAAACAATGAGTTGTTATCCCCAATTCCCCACTGCCCTCCCCTCCCCCCTCCACTGGATAACCTCCTCCATTGTTTGTCTGGATCAGTCCTTGTGACAGGGGACCATGGATAGCCTAGTATTCAGCCAGGTTCTCCTGGCCATGCCTCTGGATAATCTCCCCCACCACGGCTCTTACAATCTTTC
>PVHP010004917.1:0-67566 GCA_004024765.1 Zapus hudsonius
GTAGGCTTTGTAGGCCAGCACCTTAACCATGGAGCCATCTCTCCAGCCCTTGTGCTGTTTTTCTGTTGTTAACATAACTTTGGTTATAGGGGTATTGGTCTTGAATTTTTTAAAGAGATGTGAGAAAGATATTACATATTTCCCCTGCATGTAGTAATTACTCATTAAAGCTGAATTTTGTGTATCTACATTACATTGAGTTTTCTAACACAGAAAATATTCAGTAACATAAAAACTGGAGAGTCATTTCAGATTTCTTTATTTTTCCCAGGAAAACAAAGCAAGCCCATATCTGTGAATGCAATAGCCACTGTGATGATGAAGATGTTTTATTAAATGAGTGTGGTGGTTTGAAGTGTAAAATATTCTCCATTGGCTCATGTGTTTGGATACTTGATTCCTAGTTGGTGGTGCTGTTTTGCTAGATGATAACACCTTTAGGAGGGGCAGTTTTGCTAGAGGAGACATATTGCTGGAGTGGCCTTGAGGTGTAACAACCCAGTCCCCTTTTACTATTTTGCTTTTTCTCTCTCCTTTCTTCCTGCTGATGTGACAATATGATGCCAGTTTCCTGTTCAGTCCTGGCTGTCTTTACCTACCATGTTAGACTTCTTGAAACTCTGTGCTGAAAAAAAAAAAACTCTATCCTTCCTTAAGCTGCTCTGGTTGGGTATTTTGTGCCAAAATTGAGGAAGGAACTGATACAGTAAAGGAGATGAAATGAGAAGATTTGAGAAAATGGATTCTGACTCGTTACCTGAAGAAACAAAATTCTCAGGAATTCTCAGAATTTGGCTGGTTGTATGATCTCAGAGAAAGTGTGCTGTGAATATGACACTGGTCTTATTGCATTGTAGCTTATGGGGGCTTACTTGAGAGTCTGGGGATTTTACCAGTTTTTTCTTCCTTATGTTATATAAAATTACCATCTTGAGTGGATATTCCTAAGAATTAACATACTTAAGGAGTATATTAACACATTTTATCCTGCTATAAGTGAATACCTGATGGTGTGTAACTTACAAAAATAAAGAGGCTTATTAGTTCATGGTTTTGGAGGTCTAAAAGTTCTGAGCATCTGCTCAGATCAGGTGAGGACCTCACTGCACATCACAGCATGGTGGATGGATAGTTAGAATGGCCCCCTAGAATCAGTCATTTTTGGTTAAACTTCCTACTTGAGCTCCTAATAGGCAGATTCTTGCTACAGGGGGCATGTCACTGGAGGCTGATCTGATTCCAGCCCTACTAAGTGTGTTCTGAGCAATTTTATCTCTGGCTGTTTACATTTGTGGCACTGGCTACTAGTGATTTCTCACTGCTTGTATCTCTGAATGGGAGCCAGCTTTTTCTGCCATATATGGAACTTCCCCCGCATCTGATAGCCTGAAATAAATTCCTTCTTCCCATAAATTGTGTCTGGTTGAATGTTCTTCCCAGAAACGTGGAGTTAATGACAATAGTGGGTAATGATATGAAGTGAGCATATGTGACAGGGAAGGATGGGAAGCAAGGTATGGATTCAAGGTCTAGACTTCCTCTTTCTACAACAACCTATTTTCTCAAGAACTAGTGATTTTATGAGGTGAAAACCAACATTTTACTATCCCCCACCTCTGTAATCACCTCACTATCACCATACTGGGGAACAAGCTTCCAGCTCACAATCTTTGAGGAACAAACTAAAGCCCAAGTACATCAAGGATCTTAGCTTTCATTCATCTGTTGTTCACTCCTGCTTTCTAGGCTGCTGCCTTGGCTGCTATCGAGCCAAAGGCTTGCATTGGAAGGGATGGAGAAGAAAAATGAGTTTTATGGGAATATAGGTATCCACAGGATTCCCTATAGATAAGTGCAGAAGGTCTTGAGGAAGAAGAAAAGTGGAAAACTTGGAATAAATGGTAGAAAAGAGTGTGTTAGTTTTCCATCACTATGACAAGATACCCAAGGAAGAGACTTCAGGGAGGGAAAGTTTATGTTGGCTCACAATGTCAGAGGTTTCAGTCCAGGATCAGCTGACTTCATTGCTTGTGGATGTACAAGGAAACAGAACATCACCTTGGGGGTGCATGGGGTGGACTAAAGTTGTAAAGTTGTCCAACTCACCTCATGGTATAGCTGAGAAGTAGGGAAAAAGATAGGGTGAAAGAAAGAGAGAGAGAGAGAGAGAGAGAGAGAGAGAGAGAGAGAGAGAGAGAGAGAGAGAGAGAGAGAGAGAAGGTAGGGAGAAAAAGACATGTCCCTCCCACTAGGCCCTTTTCCCCAAAGTTTCCAGCACCTCCCAACAGGGGGGAACAAAAGAAAATAATTGGAGGAAAATATATTCAAAAGACATCATATATATGTATGGAAATGGCCAATAAAGGGTTTTTGAAAAAATACAACAAAAACACATACATCCTAAAAACAATAAAGCTTTAATGGGCTTTCTCTCGCTTAAGTCCAGCCAGACTCTTGGGCTCCCAATGAGAGATGCACTATGTGAGTGATTGAAGGAGAGGATACTAAAAATAAAATCTAGCTAATTCAGAAATGTGTATCTCAGTTAACCTATACTGATCTCACTCTCTGATGGAGACTCTGTTTGTATTTCAGAATGCAGTGAGAGAGATATGGCTCATCCAACCCTACCAATGATCTGCAGGCTGATAGCTGACATCCTGACAAGAGATGAGCCACCCCTGACATACTGTGGAGGATCCTTATGGATACCCACAGAGAATGATGAGATGAACAAGTGACCCAGGACCACAGCAAAGGATAAACAAAGGATAAACCAAGGAGACAGACACCGATGATTTTCGACAAAACCTAAATCAGAAGTACAGAGACCCCTAAGATCTCAACAATAAAACAGCCTTAATACTCACCCACCATGACTCAGGGAACTGAGCAGAAGAGGGGCCAGAAAGATTGTGAGACCCTCGGAGGGGGAGAATACCCAAAGTCATGGCCGCCCTCAGTAGCAACACTCTAAGGCTGGCAGAACCGGGCTGTCTCCTAGGCTATCCATGGTTCCCTGCCCCAAGGACTGTTCCAGACTACCCAAGGAGGAGGATAGCCAGCTGATTGGGGATGGGGAAGAGGGGCATTGGGGAATGGCAGATAACAACTTATTGTTTGCCCATTAAATAATGTAACTCATTATGGACAATAAATATTCAAAACAAGCAAATAAAAATATTAAAATAATTTTCAAAAATATTTTTGTTTATTTGCAAGCAGAGAGAGAGAAATAGAAGAGATAATGGGTGTGCCAAGGCCTCCAGCCGCTGCAAACAGACTCCAAATGCATGAGTCACTTTGTGCATCTGGCTTTGTATACTGGGGAATTGAACTCAGGTCACTCGGCTTTGCAGCCAAGTGCCTTAATCGCTGAGCCATCTCTCTAGCCCTATAAAAGTATTTGATAATCTAATATTACCAACTAAGTACTTAATAGTTGAATTAATAATGTCAAGAAATATTGGGTAGTGATTTTTATTTTGAGGTAGGGCATTGCTCTAGCCCAAGCTGACCTGGAATTCACTCTGTAGTCTCAGGGTGGTCTCAAACTCACAGCCATCCTCCTACCTCTGCCTTCCAAGTGCTAGAATTAAAGACCTGCACCAGCATGCCCAGCTAATTTTATTATTTTTAAAAATATTCATTTTATTTATTTATTTGCAAGCAGAGAGAGGGGGAGGGAAATATATTAAAATAACTTTTATTGGTAACTTTAATATCTGAACATATTGCAAATTGGTAGAGTGTTCCCATTGGGTTACCCTCTTATGTCACCTCTCCCTGCTCCCATTCCACCAAGGACCTTCCTCAGTAGGCTTATTGATGGTCACTGTGAGGTCATGAATGCATCAGTCAGTGTCAGCGAAGGGGACGCAATGCCTCAGAATACACTTTCCCACCCTGGATCTCTTGCATTCATTCTGTCTTTCTCCCTTTTTTCAATGTTCCCTGAGCCGTGAGTTCAACACTAAAGGAATCTTATAACATCTTCTCCCTTCGATTTCTGTCATTTTTTTACCCTCCCCAATCATTCATGACACGTTGGTACGTTGGTATTATGCAGGTTTTTGTAGCTAATGGCAGCCACTCTGAGGTCATGAATGCAACAGCGGCTTCATGTCCAGAAGACAGCATTCCTGTTGCAGTCAGCTTTCTAGTTTCTGCACAGAAAGAACCCAAGCAAAGGCGGCTTGTGGAGGAATGGGTTTACAGGCTCGAGGGGAGACTCCATCCTGGCAGGGAAAACGATGGCATGAACAGAGGAGTGGACATCACCTCCACCACAGCACTGCAAAGAGTGGCAGGAAGTTGTGCCAAACACTGGCAAGGGGAAGCTGGTTTATAACTCCATAAGCCCATCCCCAACAACACAGCTCCATCGAGTTAGTAAAATCCAAACTGCCATCAGCTGAGGATCTATTATCTGGAACACATTCATTTGTTTGTGGGGGACACCTGGATCAAACCATGACAATTCCAAAGCGCTCCACCCCCTCCTTTGGCTGTTACATTCTTCCAGCCATCTCTTCTGCAATGGTCCCTGAGTCTTGGAGTGTGTGTTAAAGACAACTCATTTAGTTCTGGACACTCAACTGTTACTTCTCAGCACATTAATGAGCCTCAACTCTCCCTGCCATCCTTTGGGGTGACTTTCCATCACCCACATTGAGTTGGTGAAGCTCTTTGGTGTTTCATGGGCTTGTCTCAGCTGGCTAGGTGGATCAGAGGTTGTGGATAAACTGGTTTGGAGACTGAGGGAGAGGGGACAAACTACTTGGCTTCCTGCAACCTCTGGTGGTGTTCCTGACGCTGACCTATAGGGGAGGGGACACCATGGACAGTAGCCTGGAACTTCTCACTGGGTCCCTGCTGTTTTTTTCTTCAGGTGATTTGATTTTGCAGTGCTGTTATGAAGGGGAAGAATCCCTTCCTACTTATTTCTAAGACTTCTGATGGCTCAGACAGGGCAGAACAAAGAGCAGTACTATTTGGGTCAGCTGATTAGAACACTATCCTCTCTAACAGCAACTCCCTCCTGCTTCTCTACTGGGTTCCCACCTGACATTCCCCCATTAAGTTTTGAATCCACCCGTGAGGTCAGAGGCCCTATGACCTATCTGCCTACCGAAAGCCTCACCTCTGAGCCCTGCTGTAAAGGGATCTTAGCCTTCAACATAAGAGCTTTGGGGAGGCCTTTAAGATCGAACCTATGAGAGAAAAAGTTAAATTTACCTATTTCCAGAGTGTTTGAACTATACTAATGCAGAATAGTAAGCTCATATTTTATTTCCCACAATACTCATAAGCTCAGTGCATTGAACAATTCTTTAAAATTACAGGTTTTCTCCCAACCCCATCCGACCCACAACTGAATAACACCAACAATTTCAACACAACCTAAGACCTCAACAATAAAGCAGCCTTAATACTCACCCACCATGACTCAGGGAACTGAGCGGAAGAGGGGGTGGGAAGATTATAAGCGCCATAGTGGAGGTGAATATCCAGAGACATTGCACCCCTCAGTAACAACATACAAAGGGAGGGGGACCGGGTTGACTCCTAGGCTATCCATAACCCCCTGCCCCATGGACTGATACAGACTGCCCACAGAGGAGGATATCCAGCTGATTGAGGACAGGGAAGAGGGAAATTGGGGAACTGGGGATACCAACTCATTATTTGCTCATTCAATGTATCTAATTATGGATAATAATAAAAAAATGCATCCTCGCTTTCCTAACTTTGGCATTCAGGTACCTAATTAACACTCATTTGTCTTGGACTGACTCATTGTTACACCTTCACCTTGGTGATAACTTTCTTCTCAAATTACCACTTCTTTTGTTTGTTTCCTTAGAAGTAGTTTCATGTTTGATCGTAACTGTGAATATAACACGAATATAGCCATCTCTACATTAGTTAGAACATCAGGAGCACTTTAGGATGTATAGAACTCTTCAGACTAAGAAGAAACAAAAACTTATTTTTGCCAACCTCACTCAGCTTCCTCCTAATTCCTCCTTAACTCTCCCTCAGGTCAGCACAAATTACTAGAAGTTTTGTATTTCTCCTAAATTGACTTTCAATCCACATCAATTGCTACTGTATATCTTACCTTTGCTTCTCGCTGGTTTAATTCAACTCTCCTGCAAAGGTTCTGTTTACAAACATACCATCCAACTCTATCTTATTGGCATTAGAAAGTCCGTTGCACTGGTAACTTCATAGATTCTGCTTTTATCATCTTAAGATACTAAATCTGGCCCATAATGTAGACTCGCCTTTGAAGCACACATCTCCAAAGTGTTTAATAATGACTAGTATTACGGTTTGGATCTGAAATGTCTCCCAAAGGCAATGTGTTAAAGGTTTGGTTGTCAGCCTGTGCCACTTTTGGGATGTGATAAAACTCTTAGGAGTTGGGGCTTAGTGGTAGGAAGGTCTTTTGCAGTAGTTTGGATGTGAAATGTCCCCTGAAACCTCATGTGTTTGTGATTAAACCTCAAACTCAAGTCCCAGCTGGAAGAGGAGGGGGAACCTTAAAGGAGGAGGTGTGTCACTGAGGACGCACCTTGAGATTTATTAATCTAGTTCACTAGCTAGCCCTTCCTGCTGGTGTTAAGTAAGCCAGCTTCCTGCTTGTGCCATGCTTTGTCTATTATGATGAAAGTTCCCTTGGAAACTATAAGCTTGAAATAAACCCTCTCCTTCCATAAGCTTCTACTGGTCAGGTGTTTTGTTCAAGTCCCCCCCACAAAAAAGGTAAATTCAACAGTCATTAAGGACACACCGTTAAAGAGAACATTGGGATCCTTCACTCTTCTCATTTCTTTCTCTTTGTTTCTTGAGTACCATGAAGCTAGCAGCTTTGTTCCATGATCTCCAACCATGACAGTCTAATAAAGGCAACAGACCTAAGCTATCATGGATTGAAACTTCTGACACTCTGCAACACAATAAATCTTTCTTCCTTACAAGGTAATTGGTATCAGGTACACCTGATAGGTACCCCATGATTGGTATCCATCATGGGGACAGAAGGCCCATGTGGTGGTTTGATTCAGGTGTCCTCCACAAACTTGTGTTCTGAATGCTTGATCCCCAGCTGATGGCAATTTTGGAATTGGAACCTTGTTGGAGGGGTGGGATGGAGGTTATAGCCAGCTTCTCTTTGCCAGTGTTTGGCACACTCTCCTGATGCTGTTGTCTACCTGATGTTGGCCAGGAGGTGATATCCAGATTCTATTTATTCCATGTTTTCCCTGCCATCATTTAGCTTCCCCTCAAGTCTGTAAACCACAATAAACCCTTTCCTCCCACAAGCTGCTTTTGTTTAGGTTCTTTGTCACATCATTAAGAAGGTTGACTATAATAGTTAAATTGGTGCCAGAGCATGTGATCAGTTGTTGCTAGAAACCTGGTTCTGTGGTTTGGGTCTTTTGTAACTGATCTGAGGAGGAATGTGGAAGGATTTCAAACCTGGACCTAAGAGAAGCCTTGCAGTACTGTAAGTACAGCTTGATGGATAATTCTGGTTAGAGTTAAAAGACCTGAATGGAGTGAGAACTATGGACTGTGAGGTTTGGCTTCTGAGGGAGAGAAAGAACTTTGTCTGTACTGGTTTAGAAGCAGTTTGTGTGAGAGGCTTGCTGCGTTCTGCCTGCCTGCCTTGAGAATTTGTGCAGGATTTCATTGCATAGAAATGGACTGGTGTGAGCAGATGGAGATGGCACAGAAGAAATGAAATTTTTGGTCTGATACAGTGCCTATTTATCTGTAATTGTAACCATTGAGATTGGGCCAGGTGATCTGCATTGGAACAGCAGGAAGCATGCAGTGCAGATCCAGTGGTGATGCCAGGACTCTGGAAAGGCTGCCAAAGAGAGCTACCCATACTGGGTGAAGTTATCCTGGACTGTGATTAGCCTGGATGGAAGGGTGGAATTGGACCTCCAGAGACTTGTCACTGGTTAGAATTATTGGAGTTAGAGTTTGATGGTTACCTTGTTTGTTTTAAATCTTTTATTGGTTCATTTTATCTTTGTTATGCCTAATGCCATCTTTTGAAGTGTGAATATTTGTTCTGTGTCATTATGGTTTTATATTTTATATTTTATATTTTATTTTTGGTATTACAGCTCAGTTAAATGACCTTGAATTTTGGGGATGTTTGGATGTCATTGAGATTGATAAAAAACCATGTGGACTTTTGGTGTTGGGCTGGGTGCATTGCATTTTACATCATGTATGATTATCAGTTTGTTGGGGGGGCAGGAATAGAAGATGATGGTTTGACTCAGCTGTCCCCCATAAACTTGCATTATAAATGCTTGATCCCCAGCTGATGACAATTTTGGAATTGGAACCTTGTTGGGGATGTGTTGTTGGGGGGCAGATTTATGGGTTTTAAAGCCAGGTTCGCCTTGACAGTGTTGGGCACACTCTCCTGCTGCTGTGGTCCATCTGATGCTGGCCAGAAGGTGATGTCTAGCCTCTGCTCATGCCATCAATGTCCCTGCCATGATAGACTTTTCCATAGAGTCTGTAAGCCAAAATAAACCCTTTCCCCCCACAAGCTGCTTTTGGTCGGGTTCTTTGTCAGTGCATACAGAAGGTTCACTGAAATAGTGCACTAATACATCTAGCAAGTGTTTCATGCTTAACACATGTCTGATGTCATTTTGTAGATTTTCATGTACTCAAGGCAGATGGAGATTCCCTGAAGGTGGTGTTGTCACAGTTGTTAAATATAATGTATCACTGGGTATTGGTTTGGAACAAGCACCAGCTCCAGACACAACTGACCATACCAAAATGGAGTCCTTCATAGGAAAGTTCATGTTGAAATGAACGATTTATTTGACCATCCAAGAAATTAAGAAAGAGATAATAGCTGAATCCTAAAACAGACCAGTTTTAAGCATGTTAGTAAGTACCTCATGCTTAGTAAAGGGAAGTAACTTTGAGATGGCCAACCTACTTATCAGTTCTATTTCTGCTTTCTTTGTCTTTTCTTTCTGCCTAAAAGCCAATCTCTTTTGATCAGTCCTCAGGGAACACTCATTCTGGTTTTGTAAAATGTGTTACTACCACCATGTTTTAGAAATATAAAGAAGAACCCATTATGGTCTTTAAGTTTGTTTAAATATTTTTGACACAGTTTTGATCTCTATTTTATTGAAAAAGAAATTGATGTTCAATAGGCCTAAAAAACTTCCCCAAGGTCTACTTGTAGGTAGATAAGAAAGAGATGGAGCGATAGAGAGAAATAGAAAAAGAGACAGAAAGAGAAAAAGAGACAGATAGAAAGAGAAAAAAGAGAGAGAGAAAGAGAGAGGAGAGAGAGAGAAAGAGAGAGAGAGAGAGAGAGAGAGAGAGAGAGAGAGAGAGAGAGAGAGAGAGAGAGAGAGAGAGAGAGAGAATGGGCACTCCAGGCCCTTCTGTACTACAAACAAACTTGAGATACATGTATCACTTTGCATCTGGTTTTACATGAGCACTAGGGATTCAAACCCAGGACACCTAGCTTTATAATTAAGTGCCTTAAACCACTGAGCCATCTTTCCAGTCCTATTATCTTTTATGCATAAACCATTTTAATGTGATGATGCTGTTGTTGTTATCCCTAAAGGACATATCAGTTTGAAACACAAATTAGTTTGATCTTCTGTATGTATATATGTTTTGGGGATTTTGTGTAAATTATTTGTACTTTTTATAGAAGGTGTGGTGGTTTGAATATAAAATGTCCCCTTTAGTCTCATGCGATTGTGATTAAGTCTCATACTCAGTCCCTAGCTTGCGGAGCCTTTGGGCGGTGGAGCTTTGCTGGAGGAGGTGTGTCACTGGTGTGAACTTTGAGGTTTGTTAATCCAGCTCTACAGGGTGTTCATTAGCTAGCTCACTGGCTGCTCCCATCCTGCTGCTGTGGATGAGTGAAGATATGAGCTAGTTAGTTGCCTGCCCTGCCATGCATTCTCCACCATGATACTTCCCCTCAAGACAGTAAATCTGAAATAAATCTTTTCCTTATATAAACTGCTCCTGATTGTCATTATGTTGCAACAATGAGATGGTAACTGTAACTTCCTCCAAGCAAGGAGGGTATTATTCTAACAGAAAGCCTTGGACTTGACTGCTGACATTTATTCTTTCTAGTCTCTATCCAGGCTCATTGCCTTTGTGTTTGACCTACAAGCATTTCTGAGTCTCTAGCCTGTTGGCTTCCCTCATTGACTTAGTCCATCTGAACTACCTCTGTAACCATTAATTCTGGAAGCCTGGAAACACAAGATCTGCAGACTAAGTGCCTGTTGAAAATCTGCTCTCTGGTTCACAGGTGGTGTTCTTTGTGAACCTCTCTGTGTTCTTACATTGTAGAAGTTGATGGTTAGTTCTTAGGGTTCTCTATCATAAATCTAATTTATGAGAGTAGAATATTCATGACCAGATGAACTCCCAAAGGCAATATCTTTGAATATTATCATTAAGTTTAAATGCAGGAATTTTGGAAGTACACAAATGTTGCAGTTACCTTCTCATTGCTGGAACAAAACACCTGACGAAAAGCAACCTATTGAAGGAACTAGTCTCAGGGGGAAGTGTCATCCTCGTATGACTGAGCAGAAGCTGGACATCACGTCTTGCCATGACGACCAGGAAGTAGAAGCAACAGTGAGCTCCCCTAGCAAGGGAGGCTTGGGCTCTTAGACCCTAAGGCCTGCTCCAAGTGACACACCTCCTTCAACAAATGGCAATTGTCTGCCGATTGAATATGAAGCTTAATCACATACACATGACACTATGGGGAACATTTCACATTCAAATACTGAGTGTTCAGCTTTCTCAGACTACTTCCTCGTAGCTGATATGACAAGATGTGATGCGCTCCTGTCTCCCTCATGCCATGCTTTCTCTGACATGCTGAAACTTTTCCCGGATACTAGAAGTGATATAAGATGCTTTTGGTAGGGTCTTTTCCCCATCAACAAGAAGATAACTGCTACAGTTATACTTCAGAGTTGGCTTATATCTGGACACTGCTGAAAAGACTTTTATGGCTAACATACTCTATCATATACCATATATATCAGATATTTTATATATATACATATATAATCAGATAGCTCTATCTCCAACGAACATTATAACCTTCATGACATTGACCTCTATGGTGTAAGCCATGTACTGAGGAGCAGAAATTCACCACAGAAATCCTTCCTGATTTCATTCTGATTTCATTTTCTTTAAGTACTAATGACCTAGTGTGTAACTTAGGACAATATGGATGAATAGGACAATAACTTCTACTTCAAACATATTATTGCAAAATTTTCACTTAGAAGATACTTCATTTATAATTTTATGAGCTGCATTTTGGTCATTTTGTTTTTAATTATTTTTTATTATTTTAGACACAATACTCTTTTCTGGAAACTTCACAACCTTCTAAAATCCGGGCAATGGATATCCCCACACTGTGGAGTTCTCTGAGGGTAGAGATACAAAAGGTGTGTCTAAGCTGAGTGGGTTACCAGAGCATGAGTTTATAATTTGACAGTTGCTTTGTTTGTATACTTTCTAAAACCAGGTTTTCTGTTATAATGAAAGATAAAGGATTTCCATGTTTCTCTAGTAATGTAAATCTTAGAAACATTTTCCAGGAAATCAGTTTCCTAAATTATTCCCTGGATGTGACTTTAGACAGTACAGAAGATCCATCGATTCAATTAGTTTCCTAGGAAGCCTTTTAGTGCATCAATGGGAAAAGAAGACTGTGAAAGGGTAATGTACCATCCCACGGCTGGCATTTAACAACAGTTTATTGAGTACTAGTATTTGACCAATAGCGTACTCCATTCATTGGCAAATGAATTACATCAGGGTCCTGCCCTTCTCATGGCATCCACATTTAAGTATGAAAAGCTACAGAGGAAATTAAATGGAAGGCTGGTGACTAGAGGACTGAAATGGTGAGAAAAGAAGCGAAAATTTGAAATGAACATTCTGACACGAAACCCTTAAGAATTTTCAGAAGAGAAGAGGACTTGACTATACTTTAATAATTTTTTAAAAAATATTTTATTTATTCATTTTCAAGCAGAGAGAGAGAGAGAGGGAGAGAGAGAGAGAGAGAGAGAGAGAGAGAGAGAGAGAGAGAGAGAGAGCGCACCAGGGCTACCACCTTGTGGGTCTGGTTTATGTGGGTACTGGGGAATTGAACCCGGGGCCTTAGGCACTGGAGGCAAGTGCCTTAACCGCTGAGCCATCTCTCCAGCCCTACTTTAATAATTTTTATTAACCTTTGGATCTTAGAAATGATTGAATCTAACTGACAACCACATATTCATCATGTCCAGTAGTGACTTCAAATGGAACAGAAAGATATCTATTTTTTTAAAATATAAATTTATTGTCCATAATGAGTTACATTATTTAGTGGGCAAACCATGAGTTGTTATCCCAAATTCCCCAATTCCCCCCTCCCCCTCCCTGATCAGTTGGATAGATATCTATTTTTATAAAGCCATTCCAAATTATTTTGTTAAATTCCAAATGGGGAAGCACCACTCTAAAATCTTGGCCAAAGGGTAACCCAGTCTAATAAAAATGCTCATTTGCAAAAAAACTTGCTGTCTGGAATGCTTGAAAACTCTGCAATATAGTGTGTGTAAATGCAGGCATGCACATGCCAAGATTATGTGTGGAGATCAGAAGACAACCTCAAGTGTCCATACTCACCACCACCTTATTCTGAGGCAATCTCTCTTGTTGCTTGTAATGGCAGTGAATGAGTGACCGGCCTGAGAATTTTGTGATTTTTCCTGTCTCCAACCCCCTAGATAATAATCATTATTATATGGTTGTTAGAGACAGGGTTTCTTGTAGCTGGCCTTGTTTTCGCTATGGAGCTGATGTTGGCCTTGAATTTCTGATCCTCTTGTGTCTACCTCCCAGGTACTAGAGTTATAGGTATGTACCACCACACCTGGTTTTTGTAGCACTGGTAATTGAACTCAACATTTTCTGCATGCTAAGAAGGCGCTATACATACTGAGCCACATCCCCAGCTGTATTTTATAGACTTAAATTTTTCTGTTGTACATTTTTTTTTTGGTTTTTTGAGGTAGGGTCTCGCTCTAGCCCAGGCTGACGTGGAATTCACTATGTAATCTCAGGGTGGCCTTGAACTCATGGTAATCCTCCTACCTCTGCCTCCAGAGTGCTGGGATTAAAGGCGTGTACCACCACGCCTGGGGCTGTTGTATATTTTTTGAGGCTACTGCAATCTCAACACTCAAGGAGACTTGTAACATGCCCTCTATGGCTCAGAGGACATTGTGGAAAAGGGCCAGAGAGAATGTAAGAGCTACAGGATGGAAAGGCATCACTCTCGATAGAGACTGGCTGATGCATTGATGACCCCACAGTGATCACCCATAACCTCCCTGAAGATGGCCCTTTGTGGAATGTGGGTAGGAGAGAGTGAACATAAGAGAATGATCCAATGGGATTATGACTAATTTGTAATACACTCATATAATAAAGTTCTTAACAAAAAATAAACTAATTTTTGTCTGTAATTACTTTTAGCTATGATAAAAATCATATAATTTTTTGTCAAAAGAATGAGACCTAAATTCTATCTCTGGCTTTAGGTGGAGAGAGGACATTCTAAATTGCTACAATGATGTTAAAGCCACCACCATCCTTAGGAGTTAATCCAAGCAGACCTGTCAATCATCTGGGCAGGTGACCACACTTCAAGAGGGCTGATATACTTGAAGCCATGAGAAAGAGCTGGGAGGAATGGTTATCATTAATGAGATGAAATCATATATCCCACAAGTCCCTCCCTTCATGGAATTATTTACAAATCCTCCCTGCTAAACTTGCCTGCTTTTCTGAGTTCTAACTAGAAAATATAACTTTACCCTCTCTTTCCCTTTTGCAAAGAATGTTCAAAGTCCTCCACCTACCTGCTCCTACATTCCAGCCGTTCTCACTCTCTGAGGACCCCTCTGCCATGTAGCTCCTCACAGGCTTTCTTTCATGAGCCTGCCTGCTTTCTTGACCTACCTCAGAAAACACAATGCTTTCTCTTCCTTTTATCCAGCACCCTTCTCCCCATAGCTGCTGAGAGTAGCAGCTTGCCTACCTTGTCTTTTTTTTCTCTCAAACTCCAATAAAATTGTTCTCCACTTTCCCTATGTCTGTTTCTAAATTCTTTTATCTACAAGACTAAGAACCTGCAATAAGGACCATGTGTTCCCCAGTATCATAGTGACAGGTTATTTCTCCAAACTCCATTTTGGCACTTACATTTATACTTCAGTCAGGAGGCCTTGTCTTTTCTAATACATGTTTAAGCAGGGAAGTGGATAGTCACAATACAGGTTGCTTACAGTGTGTCTATATTTTCTTTTCTCTTTCTCTCTTTTTTTTTTTTGTAAACTGAGTTTGGTAGGGTTAATGACAGAAGCATGGGCAAGGGGCTCTTTACAGGAGCACTGTCTACTTGTCAGGGGTTACACTGCTGAAGAAAGTGCCTCTCCCTCCCCCAGTCATGGTTAACTACCTACATATACTCACAGAGGAGTGGAGCTGTATGAGCCTCTCTTTTCTTCATGACAGAATCCACTCTTGTGCAGGGACTCACAGTTATGAAGAGTTTAAGAGAACCCTGGCCAGTCATGCCTGGAAGACAGATTTCCACAGCACTCTACCCCTTCCCTGGCTCTATATCCTTTCCACCACTGATGTGTTTTACAGCTGTTGAATTCTACAGTGGGGAATTTCTAATGATGTGAATTGTTTTCTACAAGTACAAATGTAATAACTAACAAATGAAGAATGCTCTTAGAAAGACTAGAATATGGAGGCTTTGATAGTTTTCCCAAATCAAAGTCTTCAGAAACTAACCAGAAGAGTTCCAAGTAGAGTACAAAGTGCTGGGGGGGCAGCAAGGTGCTGCTGAGATTCAGGAACCAGTTCCAGCAAGCACCTGAAAATAGGAACATACCTATCTGTATGCATGACTGGTGACACAAATATTCTCTCCAAATGGATTTCCACTGCAATGCTACAAATAAAATAGACATGAAATATTTAGTGTTTGAATGCTTAGTGGGAAGTAGCAAGAGGATTCTGGGTGTGGGAGAGGGGAGCCAAGTGTCTCTATAATTTATAATTAATCATATTTTCATATATCTGTTCTTAGGAGGGTAATCATCACCAATTCTCTAAAAGAAATCATTGGCTATCAGCTCATTCTTATTAAAATTTTCCTCTGAAATCGATTAATGAAAGGAATATATTTTGCTAAACGCAAGAAAATGAGGATGTGCCCAAAATTTTTTGTTTCTAATCAATCTGAAACTTAGCAGTGACATGTTTTAAGATATCCTTGAGTTATCCAAGAGTGTACATTTTGAATTATAGGTTTCACTTGTGTTACATTTTTCCTATATTTTACAGAATAATATGTCTGAAATAGCCTATCAAATGTGAGCAGCTGAGATAGCTCATTGTAATTGCGAATATGTGGCCAAGAAGACTTATCTAAATCACATGTCTTTCAAAACCTGGATTATATTTCAATAATAGAATCCTCTAACACTTTTCACATCAGATGCAGTAATTTAGAGGCATTATTCAGTACTTTTATCTCTTCTTATACAAATTATAAGGTTGATTTGTTTCATATTCAGCAAAGCATAATAATATAGCCTACAGAGATGTAGAAGTGTAGAAACCACTTAATTAATTTTTTAGTATAGAGATATAAGCATGTAGACTTTTACTGTCTTGTTATACTTTTGCTTAACCTGATATTGCTGGAATCCTTTGTCTTCTAGTCTCTTGATATAAATGACACCAGATGAAAGATGAAGCTAAGGCAGAGTTTGACTATATTTTGTATATTCTCATACATTGTTGTCATTACTTTCTCAATACAGGGATAAAGCACCTGACCAAAAACAGCCAATGGGAGGAAAGTTGTTTATTTTGGCTTACAGTCATGAGGGGAAGCTCCATGATGGCTGGTCAAAGTGTGGCATGAGCAGAAGCTGGACATCACCTCCTTGCCACAACAGGTCAAAAGCAGCACCAGTAGAGTGAGCTGAGTTCTGGCAAGGGAACTTGGCTAGAGTGCCCCTCAGCCTATCCTCAACAACACACTTCCTCCAGCAAGGTCATTAACTGAAGACCAAGCATTCAAAACATATAAGTATATGGAGGTGTCTGGTTCAAACCACTACACATATCAAATAATTTAGGATATTTCATGGATTATCAAGCTTATTCCTGGTTTGCCCACTTAATGACCTAGCTCATATCTTACTGACAGAGGGCATTATAATTCTGTTTGTGTCACTGTGGTGACACTCAAACATTTATATTAAACATTTTTGGAAATAGTTTTAGATTTGAAAAAACATTTAAAAATGTAACATATGCAAATGTATTACATATGTCTTTTGCTCAGAATCACCTGTGAAATCATTTGCTTTATACTTTTCCACCTGCTATTTTCATTTTCTCCCTCACATTCTATGTATGTATGTATGTATGTATGTATGTATGTATGTATGTATCTACCTATATAACTATATATTATCTCTCTATATTATGTGAACTCTTTTCTGGAGAAAAAGTGTGAGCACTTTCTCTCTCAGACAAGGTACCCTGACAGCCTAAAGCCATCAGAGTTCACCCTCACAAACCAATGAGTTTACCGGGCTTTGTTACAGAGAATGGGTGGGGTTACTTGCAGGTGCATTGAGATTCCAACATTCATATAATTAAAATGGCTCATTTCGGCGTGGATAGTCACCTCCCCATAGCTTCCCAGGGGGAGCTCTCTCTCCTCCTCTACAACATTTACTCTCTATATACTTGATATCCCTCTTAGGCCACAAGACCTCATGCCTTACTGCATACAGGTGACACAGAAAGTCTGAGATCTCAGGTGAGAATTCAATGTCCCTCCCCTAACATTCTCCTTCCATAGGGGAACTCAACAGGCCCAATTTAGATAGTCTAATGTGTGGTTGAAAAAGATGGCTGACTCCATTTCCTAGCTATTGTGAACAGAGCAGCAACAACCATGGATGAACAGGTGTGGAGTCTTTGGGGTATATGTTCAGAAGTGGGATAACTGGATCTTATGGCATATGTATTTTTAGCGTTTTGAGAAAGTTCCACACTGAAATGGCAGT
Organism: Zapus hudsonius; assembly: GCA_004024765.1. Taxonomy (NCBI): domain Eukaryota; kingdom Metazoa; phylum Chordata; class Mammalia; order Rodentia; family Dipodidae; genus Zapus; species Zapus hudsonius. The sequence continues at coordinate 17,232 of PVHP010004917.1, forward strand.
ACCAGTTTACACTCCCAGCAAGAGTGAATAAGAACTCCTCTTTCCCCGGAACCTGCCTATCATTTGTTGTCACTTGATATTTGACGATAACCATTCTGAACAGGGCGATATGGAATCCCAAAGGAGTTTTAATTTGCATTTCCCTGATGGTTAGAGATGTTGAACATCTAAAAAAGTATTTATTGACCATTCTTTCAAGAACTCTCTGTTAAGTCCTATAACACACACAGAAAGAGAGAGAGAAAGAGAGAGCCAGAGGGAGGAGAGAGAGAGCCAGAGAGAGAGAGAGAGAGAGAGAGAGAGAGAGAGAGAGAGAGAGAGAGAGAGAGAGAGAGAGAAAATGGGCACACAAGAGCCTCTTGCCACTGCAAATGAACTCCAGATGCATTCACCACTTTGTGCATCTGGCTTTATGTGGGAACTGGAGAGTCAAACCCACACAATCCGGCTGTGCAAGAGAGTGCTTTAAACCACTTAGCTCTCATCCCCATAACTCATTTTTCTGATTGAGTTGTTTAATCCTCTGTCAGATAAATAGTGATTAAAATGTTCTCCTTTCTACAGGTTGTCTTAACTCAGTTGACAGTTACCTTAGCTGTACAAAAAGCTTTTCAGTTTCATGAGGTCCCATTTGTTGACTGCCTTATTTTCTGGGCACCCACGGTCCTATTCAGAAAGTTCATCCCTAGGCCTACATCTTGAAATGTTCTTCCTATTTTTTTTCTTTTAGTCCTTTCTGGCCTTACATTAAGTTCAAGTGGAATTTATTTTCGTGTAGGGTTAGAGATAAGTGTCTAGTTTCACTCTGCTGCATACAGATATAATTTTCCCAGCACCATTGGTTGAAAATGCTGTCTTTCTCCAAAGTGTTTTTTTTTTGGCAACTTTGTAAAAAATCAGGTGGTTATGCTTACATAGACTTTTGATCTACATGTCTGTTTTTGTGCCAATATCAAGCTATGTTTATTACTTGGCTCTGTAATATAACTTCAAATAAGGCATGGTAATACCTCTAGCAGTATTCTTGTTGCTAAGGATAGTTTTGGCTATTTAGGGTCTTTTGTGTGCTCTCATCTGAATCTTATCAGTTTTTTTCTATGTCTTTGAATAAATGTATTGGAATTTTGACTGGAGAGAGAAGGGGTTCTGGGAAGAAGATCAATGTCTGAATTCAAATGTCTGTGGGTCCCAGTACAAATGGTGGAGCTTCAGTGGTCACAGTGGAGGATGGGGGTTGTCTAGGGAGAACTTTAGTGCCCAAATTCACACTCAGGTCCCAGCTCGAGTGGCAGATTGTTGGTGTCCATGGTGAAAGAAGGAGAGACTTAATTTTTTTTTCTTAATAATTAAAGAGGGGTTGGGGAAATGGCTCAGTGATTAAAGGCACTTGCTTGCAAAGCCTGAAGACCCAAGTTCAATTCCCAGGCCACCTATTTAAAGCTGAACAAACATTTGTTTGCAGTGGCAATAAAACAGTGGGTACACACACACACACATACACTCACATACACACACGCACATGCAAATAAATAAGTTACAAATTTTTGACTAAACAATAACCAATTTATTTCCAAATGAAAATTTTAATATTGTGCCATTTTGTGGGTATCATAACTGGGTATATTATAAGATAGAGTGTAACACTGAAAACTTTCATTTTATGAAGAAAATTTATAAAAGCATATAAAGGATGTATACTTTGTAAGTCAAGGGAAAATAGATGTAGTGAAATCAGCACATAGCAGTTTCTAGAAAAAGAACAATTTCAAATAAACATAAAGGCAGCAAGCTAAACTAGCCCCCCTGGCACTCATATACTGTGACCATACTCCATTTACTACTTAGACCATTCTTGTCCTCTAAGGAGCATGGGAATCAGGACAGGGAGAGTGTATACCCCCTTTACTGATGGAGTGATCGGGGTTCAGAGAGAGAGAGAGAGAGAGAGAGAGAGAGAGAGAGAGAGAGAGGAGAGAGAGAGAGAATTCCCAGTCAGTTATAGATTTATCTAAGACTAGACTCAAAATTATTTTTGTTATAGTACATTTTTCTGCCTTAATATGATATTATTTTGCAAGATCCCATAGGTAAGATAATAGAATAAGAGACAAATTTTTACAGATAATTCTCTCATCTAGACAAATCAATAACTAGTAACCTTTTTGGCAAATATGCCCTTTTTGTTTATAGTGTGAATCCCAGTGCTAAAAATAATGAAAACTTGTGTTTAATAATACAGTGTAAAATGTTGCTTCCAGATTGCATATGTCAAAAACATAACAAAAACCAAAACAACAAAACATGAGGCAAACTTCTTTAAGGAAAGTGGGACCAAGGAAAGAACATGGAACTGAATCATCTCCCTCATACAAATTGTTTTCTAGACTTACGTCAGATCTATGAAACTGTTCAGACTTTTGAAAAATATCACAAAATTTTTTTCCCAAATTAATTGTAGCCTGAGCCAGTTCAATAACTGTTGTCAGACTTGAACAAATCTTTAAATTGTCAGCTTTAAAAATGAAATCAATAGCAGTGATGTGCCAGTACTGTTGAAGTTGCAATTTGAAATTTTATGTTAGAAAAGCCTGTAATACTCCACCTGCCATCTCGCTACCCGATTAATCCTTAAAACTCTCAAACATTTGTTTCCATATCTACTACTTACCACTCTTTATCATTTTATATCTATCATTGTTTTAATTTTTAAAAATATGCACTTCATATATGATTGACTTAACTTTTCAAAATATATATTTAGTGGAAAAAAACGTTTATCAGACACTACTACAAGTAATTGTATAAAATATAACCAAACAACACATTTCTAAAATCCTATATTCAATTATTAAGCTTCCCCCAGAAAGGAAAAAATAATAACATTTGAAAATTATACAGTCTTATTGGATGCTATTAAAGCTTACCTAGATTTCATTTTAAAAGACCTATGGGTAAGTACATACATTTATTAGGATTTTTTCTTCATTCAATCACATTAAAATGTTTTAGAACACTTTTTCATTTTCTATCTTTTCTACTTTTCCCTCTGTTATCAAATAATTTCCCTTTATTTGTTTCACTTTGCTTATTACACATTCTTTTTATTCCTTTTCATACTCTACTTCAATTTTTCCTTTTAAGTGTGTACTGGTTATGGGGTAGATTTCATTTTCCAGAATTTTCCAGGGCTAGCAGTTGATTGATGACATCTAGACTCCTTTATATTCCTTGGAGCTGCAAAGGGGGGCAGCTTCCCATGCAGTCAGATGAAATTGTTATCACTATTCTTTGTCTGTATTGCCATTTCTAATATCAAGAGAACAAGGCTATTTCTAAGCTGCCAATATTCAAATCTCTCATCAAATGGTTCAGACATGACTGATATATAACCATGAAGGCTATTGTTGAAGTCTGATCTTTCTAGTTTAGATTAAAAGACTTGAAAAACTATTTTACATGTATGCTTAGATAAGTATTACATGGAATATTTTAGCATTATTTAAGTTTATAGATTATTAGCAAGGATAGGTTCTTTTAATTTCATTCACCTTGTCTAATATTAACATCTTAACAACTTACTTAGTGTATATTAGTTAATAATACTAACATGTTGATATGGTGATGAATTTGTTACAGTGGATCTACTTTAGATGAAGTTTACATCATTAAGCTTTATTCTCTGCTACAAATGCTATGAACTTTGAGAAATACATAGTGGCATGTCATATAGCATTCCAATATCATACAGAAGTGTGTCACTTGTTCTAAAAATTCTTTGTGCTCCACTGATTCATCCCTCCCTTCCTCTCTGTGAGCCCTGGGCAATCACTAGCTTCGTCTTTCCCAGAATATCATAAGGTTGCCAACATCCATGAAATGGAATGTCACTTTCTCAGATTGTCCTCTCCCACTTTGAGGCGCATCCTTGAATTTCCTCCATCTCTTTTCATAGCTTGAAAGAACACATGTTCTACAGCTGAAACGTCCTCTGTGCATTTTATACTATAGCACAACAATGCAGTGAAGAAGGGCATCTTGGTTTATTTTATGTTTTAATAGTTTTGAACACAGTTGATAAACACCTCCATGTACAGTTATTTTTAATAGACATACATTTTCAATTTCAATCATTTTAAAGAGCATCTTTGCTTGACAATATGATGCAAGTATTTTTAATTTTATTTTTTAAAAAAACCTACCAAACTGTTTTCCAAAATAGTTGCACTGTATTTGTAATCAATGAGAGTTCTTTTGTTCCAGGTACTAGCTGGTTTAGTTATTGCTTCTAATTTTAGCCACCTTACTAGGCATATAGTGGAATTGCAGGGATGTTTTGCCCATGGATGCTGGTGCTTGTTGAGACTTGCACTTGCATCCATCCTGCTTTCCTATTCTTCCTTGACATTAGAACCAAGTTTGCTCTGATTTCCATAGTGGACTGATGAACAACAGCTCCCCAGGTAGCCTTCAGGCCTTCAGTGTGGGATTGGGATTTCTGAGGCATCCACCACGTGGACTGAGCGGCTTTCTGTTCCTTGACTCTCAGGCCAGCAGACCGCTATTATGGGACTGCTGTAAGCTAATCCAATAATCTACTTTTTACTACAATTGTTTCTATCAATTCTGTTGCTACAGAGAACCCCAATATCAATATGCAGAGCAATAGATTTCTAGAAAATGATAGCTCTTTTCTCTTATTTTTTTCCTGTCACAAATAATCCATTTTATTTCTGATGGTTTTGTACTGATAATTTAATGTCAATGGAAGCCAAATAGAAGCCCATGTCTACACCAAATAGTTTTGTTTTTACTTAAGAGAAGGGTGGAAGATTTGAGAAGAAATAGATAAATCCTTTAGGAACAGGAACTATTTTATTTACATCCTTGAGAATTTTTTTTTCAGTCAGTGTAGATAGTCCCCCACAAAAATGAATAAATCATATAAGCGAATATTAGGCAAAATCAACTGACAAAAGCAAACAGTTTCATTTACATTATAGTCGATATGAGCAAAATAGAGTTATTGCAATGATCAGTTCTAATGTAAAAACATTTTGTAAATTCTAAGTTAATAGCATTGTATAATACTCTGTGGAAGGATGCCCTAGATGGTATCTTTATCTAGCTAAAACCAGGAAACTAAATTGGGATTGGTTTTCAAAGTTCAAAATTTGAAAATACATTTCAGTGGTAATAAAGTACCAAACAGCTAAGTAAATTTTAGCTTAATAAATAAATAAAAGAGGGAAAGTGTTTACTTTAAAATACTGTGGTGAAACTCCTTAGGGATACCCATAGAAAAATGGGGAAATGATAAGAAGATATATATTTAATATAATTTATATTTAATTTATAAATATAAATATATAAAATAAAAATATATATACATCAAACTCAACAGAATATTCAGTATGCTGTGATGTTTTTTAACCCAAAGCAAAATGTTATCTTTAAATACCTAAATCTTATGTTAGGAAAAGTTTTCTCAAAGGCTTTCTGCATTACCATGCATTTGATTTGTACAGAAGTGGATAATGTCATGTGAAAACATTCATTAAAAAAATACCAGGGCAAAGGCTGCTGGAGGCCAAAGGCTCACACATTCTGAGCAGTAGAACAATTTTAACTCTTAAGTCAATGAAGATAAAAATAGATGACCCGAGCAACCTGAGAATTAATTGAATCAAATCAATCCCTTCCTACTTTCACCCTTTCTCCTCGAAGAGACATTCTAGTTGTGTCCCCAAATAGTTTTTTTTTTCTTTCTCTGCAGTCATCTCTGTGTCCTTTTACTGACATTTCTCTGACAGATCAATGCTAACCCTTCTGTTATTATGTATGGATGCTCATGGAACATTCTCTAATAAGGAAAAAGTTGGTAATTGATGGCAGGGAGACTTTGTAATTTGAATTTCATTCATTCATTCATTCATTCATTCTAGGTCTCTTTATTCCGGAATGTTGTGAAAATGTCCTGAATGCATTTGGGAATGGCATCTCTGCTTCAAGTGTAGTTGCAATTTCACTTTTCAGTGAGAACAACACTGAAGAGACAGACAAGGAAACGGGAGATGGGCTCACATCCAGCAATTCTTCCGTCCTAGTAATATATTCATGAAGGTGTTCTGAGTGTTAATGTAATTCTATATAGTCTGCATTTTTGGGGAAATTTTTTTTTCGAGTTAGCACCATTTAAATTTTCTTCAGACTGTGCTGTGGGTCACTGATGGAGAAGTGATGTCCAGTCCTGCAAATGGCCTAAGAAAGGCTCAAGCCTTCTGCCCCAGGAAGGAATCAGTGCAGCATCGTGAAGGCAGCAAGGAATGGATCTAGAAAAAGCAGTCATCCCTTGCTCCAGAAGACAGGAATAGAGCTGTCTGTCTCCACGAGTCTATGAGCTGACTTTCTGGATCAGATTTGTGTGCTATCTTTTTTGGCTCTTGGCCTCAGAGGCAATCTTCACTCCTTAATTTCACTTAATTTTACAAGTGCACTCCTTCCCTTCATTCTCTTGTACCCCAGGTGTAGCTGAGCTCACTGAAACTCTGGTGGTGTATTTCAGATGCCAGTAAAAGAGGTTGTCAGGACTCCATTGTGTTAGATGTGAGAGGTAAGGACTCAGAGTGTGCTTAGAATAGACCATGAAACTCCAACAGTGTGGAGACCTCTGAGGAAGAGCTGTGGGCCATTCATACTTAAAAGAGCCATAGGCAGTTGGAAGTCTGTGAAACCAGAGGGGGGCAGCTCTGCTCTCAATGAGCTTCTCTTGTTCCACTTCCTAAGTGCTGTAATTATAGGCATGCACCACCATGTCTAGTTTTACAGGGTGCTGCAGATCCAACCCAGAGCTTTGTGCAAACACTCTACTGACTGAGTCACTAAATCTCCAGCTCTCAAAGAAACATCATCTATACTACTTTAATTTTAGCTCATTTCTTTCATTCAACTTGGAATTCTTTTTTCTTAAAAAAGAATATTTATGTGTCTTTGGCATTCAAGATTCCTGTCCAACAATTAATTAACAAAATAATTGGTCCTTTCAGTGAACTGGGGTAAATTTTTATATCACATAACATTTCCACCAAATGAATCTCTAGAACTTCTAGCGAGAGAGCTGTGGTCTTTCCAACCCAACCAATGAGCCACATCCAGATAGCCGACATCCTGGCAAGAGATGAGCCACCCCAGACCTACAGTGGAGGATACACTTAGAACCCTGCAGAGAGCAGTGGGATAAGCAAGAGACCCACAACCACAGCCAATCAGTCAACCTAGGATGAGCCAGTGAGACAGACACCAACAATTTTCAACACAACCTAAAGCAGAAGTACAGAGACCCCCTAAGACCTCAACAATAAAGCAGCCTTAATACTCATCCACCATGACTCAGGGAACTGAGAGGAAGAGGGCCAGAAAGATTGTAAGAGCCATGGTGGGGGAGAATATCCAGAGACTTGGTCCCCCTCAGTAACAACATACAAAGGGGGTGGAACCAGGTTGATTTCTAGGCTATCCATGACCCCCTACCCCATGGACTGATCCAGTTTACCCACGGAGGAAGATACCTAATGTTTCTTAAAATAATGATTTTTACTTAAAATATTCAGTAAATATTCAAATGACAGGATTCATTCTACTTTACATGGAGAAGCTAGAGAATAAGCATTCTTTAATTACATTCTCTGCTTTGCATTAGGTTACAGTTGGAATGTTGAAAACATCTAAATGGCAGAGTGTCTTTTTGCATCATAACCAGTGTTTGATTACTGCATTAATCAAAATTTGTTACACAATCCCAGATGCACTGAGGTAATTATAGAATTTAAGGGACACTTTCATGAGTTTGCATTGGAGATTCCTTTAAAAACCACACATACCTATGAACACTCTTAAAGCCTTTGACACTTTGAAGTTCCTTCCTGTCCAGAGGTTCCGGTAGATACTGGTCTGGATTAACAGTATTTCCCGAACATGTTCTATTTAAGTCATCCTGCACTTAGGAAGTGACATTTCATTTTAGTGCAGTTGTTATAGGGTTGTGTGGCAACTTCACGGGCACAATGATCAGCAGTATTTCCATACACACAGAGAGAATTTCTCTGAATGAATCTACAGCTCCTTTGGTTTAAGAGTAAAAATTTGGGCTGGAGAGATGGCTCAGCGGTTAAGGCGCTTGCCTCCAGTGCCTAAGGCCCCTGGTTCAAATCCCCAGTACCCACATAAACCAGAGCCACAAGGTGGTGACCCTGGTGCGCTCTCTCTCTCTCTCTCTCTGCTTGAAAATGAATAAATAAAATATTTTTTTAAAAAGGGTATAAATTCACCCAGAGACTGGAGCAAGGGTGAAGTAACCATTCATAGACACAGGTCCCATGCCTAGTTTTGTGACATGTAGAAAGTCATTTGGTCAAGAGAAGTGACATGGCTGTACAAACATTGGATATAATAAGCCTTTAAAGAGAAAATGTATATATTAGTTACATCCCCATTGCTGTGACTAAAATATCTGACCAGGAGTAACTGAAGAAGTGGAAGAGTTTATTTCTCTTCACAGTTTGGGGTTACATTATAGTAGGGAAGTTATGGTGGCCAGGATGTGAAACAGAGCTGGTCACATTGCAATCGTGATCAAGAAGCAGAGAACAATGTCTGTGAAGAAGGAGGTTGGGATTTTTATTGGCATTGCTTGAATCTGTAGATTGCTTTTGGCAGGATTGCCATTTTTACTATATTGATTCTCCCTAACCATGAGCATGGAATGTCTTTCCATCTCGTCACGTCTTCCTCTATTTCCCTTTTGAGCATTTCAATATTTTCCTTATATAAGTCTTTCACTACCTTGGTTAGTGATATTCCCAAGTATTTACAGAGGAGGATATCCAGCTGATTGGGGATGGGGAGGGGTGCTTTGGAGAATTGGGGATAACAACTCATTGTTTGCCCACTGAATAATGTAACACATTGTGGACAATAAATATATATTTAAAATAAAAAAATTAAAAAAAAAGAAAAGCCAAAAGTTTGAAAAAAATAAAGAAGTTTATGTGTCAAAAAAGAAAAAAAAAAAGAAGCAGAGAACATGCTAGCTCTCTCCTTTGTATACAGTCCACAACCCTAGCCCAGGGAGTGAGGCCACTCACAGTTAAGGTGGGTCTTCCTCCCAATTAACCTAATCAAGATAACCCATCACTGGTATTCCCAAAGACTTGTTTCCTAGGTCCTTATTGGGGGCCTGAGGTAAGACAACACATCTCATAGCTGAGGAAAAATTGAGAGGAAGTAGGGACGAGGATTCCAGTATCTTCTTCTTGGGTATGAGCTTAATGTTTGAAGACCTTCCATAAGGGCCTACCTCAGGCTGGGTATGAAGGCTTGCATACATAGATTTTATGGGTCAGCTCTTCAAGCCATAGCATGAGATATGGGGCTGTTCCTAGGAAACCTAACTGTTTCATCTTCAGATTTTTAAAAAATGAAGCTGTACAATATGACTAAGCCTTGAATTTATGCTTCTCAAATAAAGTATAAGTTTTTTTCTAGAGAATTTGAGATAAGACATGACATGTAGTGTGCTATATTAAGCTGCATAAGAGGCAAAAAGATGTACTAAGCTTTTATCCTCAGGAAGCATGAGTTTTGGGTTAAGGATGTGGCTCAGTGGGGAAATATTTTTCTAGCAGATACAAGGTCCTGGATTTTTGGGTCCCCAGTGCTGCAAGAAAAAAAAGGCCACATATAATAACATTTTGTTTTTTGTTTGCACCAACTTATAAAACTTTTTCCTCTGAGGAATTTGTCTTCTTCAATGATATACTTGGAGGCTCTCCACAGCCAGATTTTTTTTGCATTCCTCTAATCTCTTTCTACCTTCCTTTACCTCCTGCTCTTCACCCTACTGACTTCCAAGCTATTATTGGTTATGATTTTTACTATTTTAGTCTCTTATAGCAGCTAAGCCATCAGCTGTCACACAATGATCACATTTAATCATCATAGTAACCCCCTCAGTTACAGAAGTTGATGATGGTTTTTTCCATGAACTTGCAATTTGTAGAGTTTAAAAATAGCTGTCAAGTATCAAGAGACTGATTTTTTTTCTTCAAGTTAAGGTTCTTTCTAGTGGATGATGACTTGTATAAAAGAGAATCATCTGTTTGGCTTGAATTGTAAGCATTTAGGCAACAGTTCAAAACACGAGGATTCCAGAAAGGAGGCATCAAATTTTTTAAAATCATTCCATTAAATCATCAATCAATACCAATCATTGTGTTGGAACCCTTGCCCCTATTTCTTCACAATTTTCCTCAGCCACGAGATGTATTGTCTTACCTTGGGCCCCCAACAAAGAGACCCACCAACCATGGACTGATACAAAATTGAGAATCTAAATAAATTATCAATGCCAATCACTTAGGTATTCAGCAAAAGATGAAATATTCAGTCCTGGAGTGACCATCACGCAGAGTATCAGCACACTTTTGGTTGGTCTGATAAATTGGCTTGCCCTCTAGTTTTAGTATTGCTGGTGTGGAACATTACAATATGGGTTTGCTACCAATTTCATTATGGAATCTTTTAAATAGCCTTAATTTTTCTCTGATGAGTGTATATCCATGTAATAATTTTTTAAATGAGGCTTTTCAGTATGAAGAAAACTTACAACTTTATGCACGTTATATTCTTTTTAGATACATTGCATGAGCAAATATTGTGTTGGTATTCCCATTTCCTTCCTCCCTGTCCCCAATACACTGGATATCCTCCTCAGTGGGCATACTGGATCAACCTATGGGGTAAGGGGTTATGGATAGCACAGGAGGCAGCCAGGTCCCCCCGCCTTTGTGTGTGGTAGCTGAGGGGGCCAATATAACCACAGCCAATCAGTCAATCCAGTATAAGTCTCAGGATGGCCTTGAACTCACAGCAATCCTCCTATCTTTGCCTCTGAGAGCTGGAATTATAGGCCTGCACCACCAGGCCTACCTCCATGTTTGCTTTATTTAAGTAGAAACTTTTTATGCACAAATCATATGTTAGTACCACCATTTCCTTCCTCCCTCCCCTTCCACTGAGGCCCCTCCTCAATGGGATTACTGGTGTGCCCCATAGAATGTAGGGTTGTGTGTTGTGTGAGCAGCAGTCATTGTTTTTTTGGGGGGGAGGAGAGGGAATGCCTCTATATATTTCTCTACCATGGCTCTTACAATTTTTCTGTCCCATCTTCCACAAAGTTCCCTGAGCCATGATGGATGAGATTTAAGTCTACTTTAGACAGCTCTTAGCAGCTTCTAGATTTCTGCTGTTGGACCATTTTGAGGAGCCTCCTTATCTGTCTTTATCACCCTGGCTCAGGTTGTCGGGCTCAGGGCTCAGTGGGGACTTCACTCTTACTCATCTTGCCAATTCCTGTGAGGTTTCATCTGGGCTGCTAGGAGTGGTTCATCTCCTGCCAGGGAGTCAGCTATCAGTTCTAGTCTTGTTGGGAGAATTAGGTTGTCCATGGTTCTCACTGCCTTCTGAAGGAGAGTGAGATCAGCATAGGTCCAATGGGATAAGCATTGTTAACTTGGCGAGATTATAATGGATATAAGCTATCTTTAGGCTCATGGTTAGTGGAAGCTTCCCCTTGAAGTCGAGATTCTTAGTATCCATAAGGAATTTGTCTCAGATTCCAGTTCCAGCTGTGGGTTCCTTGTCACTGAGTGGATCTCTTAGCTAGGGAGCCTTTGATTACCCACCTAGGTTGAGTTCCAGTATTGCACAGGTGTGAACATCTTGTCACGCTGGTTATTGTCATATAGCAGCAGTGTCCCCTGCTTTCTCCCAACATTGGTGGCCTATTTCCCCTGGCAGCTCATATGTTGCTCTCCAGCAGTGTATGGGCTAACCATTGAGAACTGCCTTTTCTATAGTCCAGTTTACTTCCCAGTTTTGTAAACAGTCTCCTAATCTGATTGTATTTCCCATCAACCACTACATTTATAATTCCTTTATTCTTTTATTTTCAGTCTGAAATATTTTCTTTAGTATTTCTTGTAGGACAGATCTATTAATGTCAGATTCTCTTTATATTTTCTTATCAGAAAATGAATTTATCCTTTTTCCATTTTGTAGGACCGTATGGCTGAATGGAGAATTTTGATAGATATTTTTAGTTCATCCCTTTGACCATGGCATCCTTCTACCTCCGACCTCTATTGTTTCAAATAATTTTCTAATTTAGTTTTTTTTGAAGATCATTATTAATTTGAGGGCTTCAGAGAGTTAAAAAAAAAGAAGCACTTCAGATCATAGCTGTGGAATCCATCGGAAGCAGAGGCAAGCTCTCTTCTGGCATATGACCTTGTGTATGCTCTGTACTGGCAGTGACGTCTTAGGAAACTCACTTTGTGTTTCTGTAGCTCTTCTATTAAGTGAGAAAAGTAATAATCTACAGGGTCACAGTAAGCATGTAAAACACTCAGCGAGCCACACAAAGAGCACAATGGCTGCCTTGATCTTGGCAGAAGTTTCTAGCTCTTAAAAGAAATGAACAGTTTTGGCCTATGAACTTTCACATCTGCAGTCAGTAGAGGATGACAAGCATGGATCAATGGGCAGTAAGAAAAACCAGAACATTCTACCTTGTACTCTGTGTCTTTGCCTTTTTGTCACATGTTTCCTGAAGAGGTTGTTATTATCAAGTAACAGAGCATTGTTTTCATTGAGTGATAACTATTGGTCACGAAGTATGATTTAACTCACCTTTATCTCTACACAAAGAGTACATATACCCCTTGGAAACAGCTATAATTTTTTTTAAAATTTTCTTTAAGGAATCATTCTCTAACCAGCACTTAATACTTTGAAATATAATCAAGGCCCATGTTTTGAGAAATAGTGGTTAAACTTGGAATGAACCTGAAAAGAATAGCAAGGTTTACATAGCAATCCTCTCCTAATGACAAACAGAAACTGTCAGTTATTTAAATAAATTACCTTGATAATGATTTATCAATGAGACATAAATGGTCCATTCACATAATTCATGTCAGCGATATGAGCAGGAGTGTAATTGTGTCAAATTATAATGAAACAGACTGATATAACCTATCTTGTGTGTGAGTGTGGGCATGCAGGTAGTGACAGGTATTTCGAGGACCACTTCAAGCATCTCTCCTTGCCTTCCATCTTGTTTAAGGTGGGTTTCTCATTCACTGTCTCATTTACCAGGTTAGCTGACTTCAGAACTTCCACGACATTGTCCTGTCTCTGTGGACATACTAGTATTACAGATGCCCACCACAGCGTCATCCTTTTAAGTGAGCTCTGGTGATCTGAAATATTCATACTTGCACAAAAAGCATTTTATCCATTAAGCCAACCCCCAGCCTCCATAAACTATCTTTTTAACATAAACATATTAAACATGCTGATACAAATTTATGTCACAGTCAAAGGTCTATGAAGAAGAGTCGACTTAAAATAGATGCATACAAAATTTCTTTATTACTTTTAACATATTATTTCTCTCTGATTCTCATAACCTGACTTGTAAATATTAGTTTAAATTCAATATTCAGAGTAATGAATAAATCCTGATCCTTAGCCCTAAGTTCAACCTGATCCTTAGTGTATCTATAGTGTTTTCATGTTCAAAGTGGCCAAATGTTTGTTAATTGAAGTAACAGAAGTCCAAATGATTAGTGTATTTTCTTTTCAGAAGCAAGTTTAAAAGTAGGTCTGGGAAAAAATCATCCTGTGGGGCATAATGACCTTTATTCAGAAAAGGGACATTGAATGAACATTCCATTTATTGCAGAAAGAAATCCACTGAACAAAAGGGAACTTGTGATTGGACACATTCTCTGGACAGGCATGACCTTTCACTGACAGTCATAATGGTGTCTTCTGCTTTACATATCTACATTTTTTTCAAAAATCACTTTCCCTGTCTTTGAGGAGTATCTTTGTGAAAAAAAAGTCATACAAATCCCAATGGAAGTCAAGTGTAAAAACTGACACTTCTATTCTCTGCTTTTCAGTGTATATATTGCAGCATTCATCAGACCAACTTCCAAAGGACGTACATGAAAATGACATTTTTCCATCCATGGATACATTAGAAAGAAGTCTTAGTAAAAGTAGCCATACAGAAAGAAATGGCACTTATGGCATTCAGCTAGGGCAAAAATATAATGTATGGGGTAGAGATGTACCATATGTGAATGTATGTGTATCTATTCAAGTGTGTGTTTAGTGTATATGCACATAGAAATATATACATGTACTATTTCTTCTGCAAAGAGGTCATCTTTCCAACTAGAACAAATTAGTGCCAGTCTGTGAGGTACTGTGGAAAACAGTGAGAATTCTCTATGTTCTTTATTGACATCAAAACCAAAGGATGTGTTCATTCCATACTCAGAAATAAATTCCAGCTCAGGCCTTGCTCATTTCTGTCCTTCACTAGCAGCCTTACAAATCTGTCTGCAGTTCCTCTTGACCTCAGGGTCCAGTGAGCTCACTAACTTCCTTTTCAAAGCAATCGTCTGCCTTCCCTTCTCTTAGTCACACAAGGCTTTATTCCTCTGCTGATTTGGTTTTCATTTTTTGGCATTATATTCCTATGAGTCTCAGCTCTGACATTTGATTGTAACAGCACAGCAATTTTGTTTCTCTATTCCTTCATGAAATACGTTAGTCAACAATATATTTATTGAGCAATCTAGGTCTTAACTCTCTGAAGTGAAAAAAGCTAGGAGATTTGAATATGCAGTGGAAATTAAAACATTCATCTATTCAATATAAGAAAATATAACAATACTGGCTACCATGTATGAAGCTTTTTACTATATCTGGAATGTTGGTTACATCTCACTTTGAATTTCTAACACTAATACAATTTTAACAACTTTACTGAGATAATTCACATAGCATAACATTCACTCATTTGGTAGTATACCATGAATAATTTTTAATATATTCACAGTTGTGTAACCATCACCACAATCTAGTTTCAAAACATTTTAATCACTTATCAGAAACCTTCAATGGTTATTATTCATTTACCCTAACTCCTCTTTAGTCTTAGGTAATCATCTATATATTTTCTTGGATCTGGAAGATGTCTCAGTGGTTAAAGATTGTTGCTTGCCTAAGCCTGCTTGCATGGGTCCAATTCCCCAGCCACCCACATCAACCAGGTGTAAAATGTGGCAGAAGGCCTGGAGAGATGGCTCAGCAGTTAAGGCATATGCCTGTAAAGCCTAACAACCTGGAGTTGTATCCCCAGTAACCAAATGCACAAAGTGGCACATGTATCTGAAGTTTGTTTGCAGTGGCGAGAGACCCTGTCATACCCAGTCTCTCTCTCTTTCGCTCTCTCTCTCTCTCTGCTTGAAAATACATATTTAAACAATATAAGTATGCACCCCCATACCTGGCACCCTATACTCATTAAAAAAGTGGCAGAAGTATCTGGCACTTTTTTTGTCTTGGCAAGAGACCCTGGTGTGCCCAGTCCCCCTAAACACACACACACACACATGGACACACACATACACACACACACACTCATGAAAATAAATAAGCACAAGGAAAAAAATTAAAATATGTCTTTTATATCATCATGTAAACTTCAGGATATGTCATATAAATTGAATATGTGGCCTTTGTTGGCTGTCTTCTTTCATTCAGCATGTGCTTAGGGTTCATTCATTTTATATCATAAATCAGTGCTTCACTGATCTTATTAGCCTCATAAAAAATCTCACTGTATGAAAAGACCAAGCTTTTTAATCCATTCATCAGTTGATAAGCATTTGAGTTTTTCTTCATTTTGACTGTTATGAAAAATGCTGTTGGAAATATTCATGTGCACGTTTTTTGTTGGACATATGTGTTCATGTCTTTGTGGAATTGAGTAGAATTGCTGAGTCCACTGGTAGCTCTGTTTACTTCATTGGGAAATTACTGAATGGTTCATGAGTAACTCTTCATAGTACATTCCCACCAGCAAAGTGCCAGTCTCCACATCCTCACCAACATTTGTTTTTATTTGACATTTTTATTATAGTCATCATAATCAGAGGTAATTGGCAAGTCTGTGTTTTTGATTCACCTTTTCTTATTGGCTAATGACATTGACTATCTTTTCTGTACTTATTGGCTATTTGTATATCTGTTTTTGAGAAACAGTTAAATCCCTTGCCCGTTTTAAAATTTTTGCATTTGTGTGTGTATGTGTGTGTGTGCGTGCATGCATGTGTGTGTACATATATGTGTGCAGGTGCACAGGAATGAGTATGTGCATGCATGTCAAGGTCAGAAAGGGTCTTCCTCAATCACTCCCCATCTTGTTATCATTTTTTGAGACAAGGTCTCTCATTGAGCCTAGAGTTCACCAACATGGCTAAATTAGCCAGCTAGCCTTGGAGATTCTCATGTCTCTGTCTCCTAAGCTATGAGATTACAGCCATTCTGTAGTGGTTTGAATGAAATGTCCCTCACAGGTACACATGTTTTAAATTCTTGGACCCCAGCTGGTGGCAATTTGGGAGGTGGAGTTTTGCTGGAGGAGGTGTGTTACTGGGAAGGCTTCAGGGTGCTATATAGCCCAGCCTGCCACATGCCAGAGCCAGCTTACTCTTGCTAATATATCCAAGATTATGTCTCAAGATGTGACTTGAAGCCTCTGCCCTGCTATACCATGATGAAACTCTCCCTCAAAGCTGTAAGCTGAAATAAACTCTTTCCTTCCATATGCTTCTGGTCAAGTGTTTTGTCCCAGCAATGAAAAAGTAACTACTATGTGTGCACACAAGTGGTTCTTTTATGTGGTTTCTAGGGATTCAAACTCAGGTCCCAAGCTATGTAGCCAACTCTCAGGTCTCTTTGCCCATTTTTAATGTTATTAGCATTTTGATGATGATGAAATGACTCCTTCCTGTATTCCAGATAAAAGCCACTATTGAATACATGCTTCACAGCAAGCCCCTCATTCTTTGCCTTCTCATTTTGCTGATGGTTTAACTTTGCTGAAGAAACAGTTTACGTACTGTCTTCTTTTGTCACCCATACCTTTGTGGGGTTTCTAAGGAAGTTTTACCTAACTTGTGATCATGTAAGATTTATTCACAAGAGGAAGTTTATTCTAAACTCTGATCTTAACGTTTTGTTTCTGGTATTGAGAGGAGATCAACTCCATTCTTTTACATTTTGATATACAGATGTTCTGACACCAGTTTTTACAAAGAACTGAATTCTAATGTAATTCAAGTTTTTGCCACCCATGCACTTTAAATAAAGGTATATTTATTAAGTGAAGCAAGGAGGTAGCTTTGGTCTCAGCAGTGATGTTGAGTCCCCAGTTTCTTCCTTCTTTATTTCATCAGTACCCTTATGCTTGTAGACACTCTAAATCCAAAATGTGAATTGCTTTATTGTCAACAAATAGGTTTGGAATAAAGTTATAAGTGAAAAGCCAAAGATTTTATTGGCCTTTTTAATTTTCTTTCTGTTGTAGAGCATAAAGTGCAAGCGGCCTCTCATTTAGCAGTGTGTTAAGTAGCCTGATGCATAAGCCCTTCAGTGTTTGATGCCATTTTATCATCTCTATCATTTGGTTCCATTATGTCCACATCAACAGAATACAGATAAATGTGATGAATGACTTCTCAGACATTCTGCTGTAACAGATGGGACTCATTTCCCCACAGCCACTTAATCCACAGTGACTCGACACAGTTCATATATTGTTGGGCTTGTACCACAAACAGAGCACATCTATTTGCAATGTGATTTGCCCACGACGATGAGGAATATCATCAACTGTAGCCCAGTGTATCTTTGAAATTTGACTTTATAAATATCTCATTTTTTTTGGCATCAGAGAGACTGTTACAGTACAAATTAAGGACTATATCTATGAGCATTTTTACTCCATGGATCAGTAAGTAAAAGAAAAATGTCTTTAAAAAGAAGCCAGTTAAAAATTTAGAGACTCTTACAAATCTAATAACTAGGCAAAATTTAAATTCACCCACTATGACTCAGGGAAATTTGTGGAAGAGGGGGGCCGAAAGAATGTAAGAGTCATGTGGGGGAGAATAACTAATGCATAAAAGGGAATGTCATCATGAATTCAATGGCTTTATCTGATACCTATGATACTGAGCATATTGTTGTGTTAATATATATAATTTTAAGCTAATAAAACCATTAAAAAGAAGCCAATTAAAATATAATTTAACCATTAGAAGATAATATAAGGAGAAAGCAGCATGATGTTAGTATTTTTGTCAATTTTTTGGATACAACACCTAGAGCACTAAAAGAAACTAAAGAAAATTTATGACACACACATTAAAGCAACCATGCATCAAAAAAATCCAGTGAGGAGAATGCAAGGTAACCTACACAAGGTGTGAAAATATTTGAAAATCATAGACCTGATTAGATAGGCATAATATCCAAGACATGTGAGGAATGCTTACAACTCAACAGCCACAGTAGACATCACGATTTAAAGATGAGTAAATGACTGGAATAGAAAGTACTCCAAAGTAAATAGCAAACACACACACACACACACACACACACACACACACACACACACACACACGGAATTATACTTATTACCACCACTCATCATTAGGAAAATGCAAATGAAAGCCACAGTGAGATGGTACTTCCTATCCATTAGGATGACTACTGATAAAAGGGTAAAAGAGAAATGACTTGTATTGGCAAGGATGTGAGGGAAATTGGAATCCTTGTTGGTTGCTAGTGGAAAGGTAAGGTGATACAGTCACTGTGGAAACAGCATAAATTAGACAAAAAAACAAATTACCATCTGATCCCCAAATTCCATTTCTGGGTATGTATTCCTATAGAACCAAGAGCTGAAACTTGAATTTGTATACCTATATTCATAGCCGTTTTGGTTACAAGTGCCAAAAAGTGAGAACAACCCAAGTATCCATTGATAGATGAATGGATACACAAAACATAGGGATTATGTACCATAGAAAATTATTAAACACTAAGAAGAAATGTAATTCTGACTTAGGGTACAACATCAGTGAACCTTAAGGACATTACTCTGAGATAAGCCAGATATAAACAGAACAAATGTGAGCTGGAGAGATTGCTCAGTGGTTTAAGTCACTTGCTTGCAAACCTTCACAGCCTAGGTTCCATTCCCCAGTATCTACGTAAAGTCAGATGCACAAAGTAGCACGTGCATCTGAAGTTCATCTGCAATGTAAGATGACCTGGTGTGCTCATTCTCTCCTCTCTCTCTCTCTCTCTCTCTCATCTCCCTTCTTGAAAATACATAACTAAAATACTTTTTAAAAAGAACAAATGCAGTGTTGCTTCGCTAATATACCTTATCTCGAATTATCAATTTCTCAGAGACGAAGAAGAACGAGAAATAATCAGTGTTTTCTATGATCAAACTCTGGCTAGATTTTTTCCCACTTAATAAATAGCCTTGTCCTCCTGTGTAAATTGCTTAATCTTTCATAGTAACTGTTTCCTGATTTCTTATAATACAACTTAGACTGCCACTGCATAAACTACCAGTCCCTCCACAGGATTGTCTGGTACTTTAAGAGAGCTCCCTTTGGTATTATTGTTATAGTCATTCAGTAGATAACAATACCTCTCATATTCTATAGAGGCGTTTAAATGCTTGAGGGGTGTTTTCTATTTCATATTCTAAAATAAAAATCTATACTTTTTTTGTCCCTTCCATGTTGTTTCTTTTTAATTAATATAAGAGAAGTATATCTTCTTTTTCTCTTATGAAACTTAAAGAGTTTGTGTTAAATCTTAGTAAAAAATAATTACTCCTTTATGTAACTTGTAGTTCAAAACAAAATGGGCTCAAAAGGTGAGTTGATTTATCTCAGCCTTTGGTACAAGAGTGGCCCATCAGGGGCTTTGACTTGGCTTGGTGGCAATGCACTTACATAACATGCAAGAGGTCCTGGGGTTGGTTGATTCCCCACTAGCTAAAACACAACACAACACAACACAACACACACACACACAATGTCAAAATCTTGACACTAAATAAAAACTGCCTTTCATCTATGTGGCAGTTTGAATAATGTCCCCCAAAAGAATTAAAGGTTTATTTTAATTGTGAATTGTCTTCAGCCTTCTGGCTGGAGGAAATGTCACTTTGGCCTAGCTTCCTGGGGACTAGTCCTTTCTAATTTGGATGCAAAATACTAGGGATAGATATGCAAAAGAAGAGCCAGAACTGGGTCTGGAGTCCTGCATTTTGTGAATCACAGTGTGTTACAGTGTGCTTGCTTGCTTGCTTCTGGTGGTGGGTTCTCTCTGTGTCTGCTTGCTTCTGTGAAAGGGGCCAGCCTTTCCTTAACTTCCCCTGGATCTGTTCAATAAGTATTTTCCTCCCCAATTCATGCCTGGTTTGAAGATTCATCCCAGTGGTGTGTGGCTGACTATGACAATCTACTTACAATGGCATCAAACGATAGGACCAGGTTTCGTCCTTATTGCCTTGCTAGCCAAAGGTTTCATACTTGCTATCAATGAATACATCTACAAAATATTGGGATACAATATCCTTCTCTCTAGTGAGTGGAAGTGCATCTGAACCTAAGATCTCCCTTCTCCCTGGAGAGAATAACACATTCTTCAGCTTCTTACCAACCAGTTCCTTATGAGTGTTAAGACTAAAATACATCAGGGACATGCATGTGTATATGCACAAAGGCCCATGTGCCCCTACAATATAAACACTATCTCTGATCTTTGTTAAAAATCATAAAAACAGTTTCATGGAGGATGAGTGAAAGTTAGACCCAGGGTAAGGTGGTAGGTAGAACATTCATAATCACTAATGTTTTGGAGTAGGAACAAGGTACTAATTGAATTAACATTTCCACTTTATACTGAACACAATCACCTGTCCAAGTTTTGCTAAGGAACTAAATGGGCATTCTTATTTTTTTCTGCCTATGAATAAGTTGCATTATTGACTTCCTCATCAGCATTCTTTCTTCTTGGCTCTGCTTTTGAGAATTAGCAAATGTCTCATCTTGAGTTTCTAACCATATCCCCTTAGCAAGGCAGTTCATCTCATCTCTTTCCAGTTCTGTGCCAACACTGACGAGATATCAGCTGCTCAGTCTCCTCCATCCCAACGTTAAAGCTTTCCAGTATTTATTGGTATAGCACAGCATCACTATCAATGTTACCGACATAAATGAGTAGCATTAAATTTGAGAAAATTCAATCTTCACCAATGGCTCTCAGGAGCTGATTAGAGCTAAGTCAGAAGGAAGCCTCGAAACCATGTGCTCCCTAGAGGTCACACCAGTGCTGTTTTCCTCCAAGTACCACAGAATAAGCTTGTCACATCTATAGGACATTTTACCATTTCAACTGCCAAGTAAAAAACCCACCCAAAGTTTGATTTACCCACTCTGATTGGCAGTCAAACCTACACATCAACCAATCAAGACTCGGCACACTTGCATGCCTTATTTGCATAGTGGACTAGAGAGGGCAGACATGGGTGAGAATTTCCTGTATGTTAGCTATTTCCTCTTTTTTTTCCTTCAGATCCTATTTTAGTATGGGAAGTTGTATCTTCTTGGTTTAAAACCTTACTGAAATAAATCTTTTTTTATTTTAACTTATTTCCTTAGTAATGTTTTTGTTGACAGTTTGATATAGCATTTAGTAAACATCTATAGATTCCATAGCAGATTAAGGAAACCAGAGAAAGAGTAATTCAAGTGAATATTCTGGAGTTTAAGACATCCTAGAACAGGACTGGGGAGTTGGTTCAGTAGTTAAAAGTGCTTGCTTATAAAGCTTCCTGGCCTGGATTCAATTCCAGAGCACCCATGTAAAGCCAGACAAGGAATGGTATATGCATCTGGATTTTGTTTGCAGTAGTCTGAGACACGGAAGTGTCTATACACACGCAGATATACCTACCCATTTGCACGCGCACACACACACTCACAAGAATGCATGTGCATGCTCAGATAAATAAATAACATTTTTGAAAAAATAAAGAAAAACATCAGGTGTGGTGGTATATGCCTTAAATCTTAGCACTCAGGAGGCAGACATAGGAGGATCTATGTGAGTTCAAGGCCAGCCCGAGACAACAGTAAACTCCAAGTCAGCCTTGGCTAGAGTGAGACTTTACTTGACTGTCCGGAGGCATGGCACCCATCAGTAACAACACACTTGGGCCAGGAAGACCGGGCTGAGTACTAGGATATACAGGATCCCTTGCCACAAGGACTAATACAGACAGCCCACGGAGGAGGATATCCAACTGATCAGGGATGGGGAGGGGAGGAATTGGGGAATTCGGGATAACAACGCATGGTTTGCCCACTAAATAATGTAACTCATTATGGACAATAAATATATACTTTAAAAAAATAAATCAATAATAATAATAATTAATAATAATAATGAAAATAATAAGGAGAAAAGAAATGCCATAACAATGGTTTCCAAAAGCACAAAGGTGATGGATCCTCCCTGAGGGAAAGAAGATACTAATGATGTTTCTTGTGAACCACTCTCTTTTCTGAATATTACCTGATAATTTCAGCTGTTCTTCAAATCACTTCCTGACTTATACATTACATGTCTAAACATATATGCTTTACTGCAATAACGCTATAGCCCTCTGTCTTCTCATCCCGACTCTTCAGCTCATCACAGTAAGGCAAGCAATCCCTGTGTGCTCAGTGATATTTTGGGGCTGACACATAGTAGGCAGTCAATAGGCATTCAGTTAGTGATGGGTCACTCATCAGCTTTATTCCTCAACTCTCCAAGAGCCCTGTGAGGACAGAAACAGTGTCTTCTACTTAACACAACATTTAACCACCCAGAATATCATATATTAAGTCCATATGCTTTTTTTTTCAAGTTCATACTTTCTTATGAACTCACCAGAACATAGGCATAATTCCAGTCCTTATAAATAAGAGTGGATCCATGCAGTCAAGGTGTCCCTGTATTTCCTTCTGCATCCTCTCCTCTTTTACAATATTCGTTGAATCTGCAAGACTCCTTGGGCTGTAATATGCTATGAATTTTGAGTCCAATGAATAAATAGATCTAATTTTAGCACTGAAATGAAAGGTCTTTTATATGGTTAATCGTATTTCTCTTAGCTGCTCAAAATGCTTGAAATACATTCTAGAGAAGATTGGATACATATCTTTGTCACCATATTTTAGAAGTGCATTCTTTAAGGCAGGGTTTCTCAATCTCTGTATTGTTGACTTTGAGGATTGGATGGTTGTGTTTTAATTTTTATTTATTTAATTTTTGTGGCCATGCATGTATTTGTTTGTGTGTGTGTGTGTGTGTGTGTGTGTGTGTGTGTGTGTGTGTGTGTGTGTGTGGTGTGCCCTTGCAGAGCCTGCATGCCTGCCGGGTGGTGGTGGTCAGGGGCTTGCCTGCAGGGGCTGGATCAGAACTTTGGCTGTTCTGCTCTGTAACTGTTCCACCCATTCTTATTTTGAACCAGAGTCTTTTACTAATACCCAAGCTTGTTGTTGTTTTGTATTTTTTTCAATTCAGGGTAATTCCTTGATATCTGCTCCCCTTTGTGGGTACAGGCTGGTAGAGTCATGCCCAGCTATTTATGTGGGGTCTAGAGATGCAAACTCTGGTGGTCTTGGGCTTCCTCAGGCCTTCATGTTTATGCAAGAACACTTCACCATTGAGCCATTTCTCCAGCTACGAGGATTTTCTGTGATTTAACAGCATCTCTTACTTCTACCTGCAAAATCCATAACCTCCACCCCACTCATTGAGCAAAGCAAATAGATCTCTAGGGATCCCCTAATGCTCCCCAGAAAGTGAAATCACCCTTTATGATTAATGTCAGATATAATGCATAGTTCTTTTCCATTTCCATATTTACATGGAATTCTAATGAAACTAACTGTAAAATTAGTATTCAAACTTTAAATTATAAATGAATCCATTTTTCTTCCTGAATAGATTTGTGCATTTAACTAAATATTAACAATGGTTTTGCAAAGTTAACATGGAAACGTTCTCCAGAATCTACCACTTGAAACATTTTCCCTCTTCTCAACACTCAGGTATGTATTTCTTAGACACTAAGGTCCCATTCCTGTTATGAATAGAATTCTCCCTAGGTGATTTTTCATAGCTTCCCAGGAAGGTGGTAAAAACTATTAAAATTATTTTTGGATCAAATAACTCTTCCCCCCCAAATAACTCATAAAGTAAGGAATTCTTCATCAGCCTCAATCATTCACATCTCTCTCGGGTTTTTGGTTCCTTTTACATTAGCGCTACATGAGCAAAGGTAAGAAAAAGTTAAAAGGAATGTCATTTGCTTTCTTTTACCTGCTGCTCGAGAAAATGTCTCTTTTTTTGATGTACCATTTCCATCTTAGTAGGGGACAGAAATAACAGCTGAGGAATTCCAGAACTGAGGGAGCCAGTTTTGTCAAATGCATTGGAATCATTTTCATAATTCCCTAGACTATAGCTTTATGGATGAATTTGAGGTCTGGGATGGTAGACACACTTGCCTTTCAGACTTTGCTAAATTGATTTCTTTGCCTATAGGAAATCCCTAAGATAAGGCACCATTCTGATAATAACCACAAGGACCAGGTGCAGGTCCTAGCTTCTTGACACTATGAAGAACATCCTGAGAAAGCTCAACTGCTCCTCAAGAAAATCACAGCCAGTGTTGGGTCAGCAGGGCATAATTACATGCAGTGATAATTACCACTGGCCGTTCCAATCTTAGCATAGGGTGTCAGCCACAAGCAAGCTGTATTTATTGCTGTTGGAACCCATCCAAGCCAGGGCTGGCTCAGGCTTCTGGGCTGACATGCTAGAGGTCAGCAGCTGCTGAGGCAGTGCCAGTTTGGCCTCATTTGTTTTAGGATGGTCTGTCTTGGGATAAGTGGTGTGGAGGACATGAATGTACACTGGTTGCATCCTCTTCTCAGGATGTCTCCTGCAGACATTCTGCCAATTGTACTCATTTGGCAAATGAGCAGCTCTCAAAAAAGATTCGGGTGCTGTCAGATGGGGTGGGCACAACTACTATTTGAGATCCTCTGGCTGAATCCATCATTTCATGGGGGAGAGCAAGAACAGCATTGTCTGCCAAGATAACATGACTTAACTCTTGGCAGAACCTCGATCATTTGACTTTCTAAATATAAAACAAATGTATTTTATAAAACACGGCGATGTTTGGGTGTGCTTTTGGAGGACATGGGCCAGAGGATATTTCAGTGAGCTTGGACTGGATGAGGATGCTATGATTATGTTGTAGATTTAATTGATTTAAATGTGGAAACCGAGAAACAAAGGAAACTAAGATCAAAGTGTATGTGGCCTTTCCTTAATTCCTGTAGGTGGAGATATATATATATATATATATATATATATATATATATATATATATATATATATATATATATATATATAGAGAGAGAGAGAGAGAGAGAGAGAGAGAGAACAATTGTGGAAGTCCTACCAAAAGACCTGAGCTAGACATATTTATATCCGACAGCCCTGAGTGTTTCTCCAATTGCTATCACTTTGAGGGCATACAATTCGCAGCCTAGGGAAGCACAATTAAACCCATCCTAAGTGGGGAAGGAACATTTTTGGATTATAAGCCTCTTTGGAAATGGTCAGACTTGCTAAGAAGTGTCTTGGGGTTATGAGAAAATGGTATGAGGATGTTAACTGAGTCAGAAGTTGCCAAGAAGTTGCCACGGTAGCTAGGCAAAATTCGGTTTGTCTTGGTTGTGTTGGGAATCTCTGTTCTACCAAAGAGGGACCATGGTGCTCTCTGCTTGCACTGGCCCCTGCTTGTGGCCACAACTTTCCAGTGACATTGAAATAGCCTCACTCTTTCCTCCATCGTACTACAATACGGGTTATTTTTAACTAAAGTAAACCCTGGCTTCTCTTAGTACAAAGGCACCATCTCCATCTTATCTTAGTCTCCTTCTCTCCACTCAATATGTTCATGGAATAATTTCTTCTCAGAACTGTGCGGAATTATCCCTGGAGGGTGGCTGTTGCGGTCAGCTTCCTAGTTGCTGCGCAGAAAGAACCCAAACAAAATTGGCTTGTGGAGGAATGGGTTTATTTGGCTTATGGACTCGAGGGGAGAATCCATCCTGGCAGGGAAAACGATGGCATGAGCAGAGGGCTGGACATCACCTCTGCCACAGCACTGCAAACAGCGGCAGGAAGGTGTGCCAAACTCTGGCAAGGGGAAGCTGGCTTATAACCCTCATTAGACCTTCCCTACAACACAGCTCCAGTGAGGTTGTAAAACCCAAACTGCCATCAGCTGAGGATCGATTATTCAGAACACATTCATTCGTTTGTGGGGGACACTTGGATCAAACCATGAAAGTAGCCACCGCCAGGCATTTTCTGGGAGGTGTTTTACCAGCTACAAAAGACTACCAGGAGGCAGGTAGAGGCTACATTACAATTCTCACCAGCTCTGTTGTCCGCTCCATCCCCTCCTATTTCTTTTTTGTAGCTCCTGTTAGAAGTCTTTCTTGAGCACAGCTTGGTTGTCTTTCTACTCTACACCTCATGCACTATGGTTGATGTTCCTTTCTTCTTATTTACAGTAGTTCAAGCTGTCCAAAGCTATGGAATTTGGGAGAAATATAATCATTTCAGAATATAATCATTTCACTATTAGTTGATGTATATGTGCCAAGAACCCTTGAAGAGACTTCCTCAAATATACTTGTCATCATTTTAAGAACATATTACTCATAAAAATTTTCTAAATATATGCTTTTTGGGTTATTTGTAATTTTTATATTAGTATTTATAATGTGGGAAAACAAAGTATTAGTTTATTCTGTAAGAGCATAAATTTTAAGGTGGCACATTGGTTATGAATATTTACTGATTCTATATATTTTAAATAATGACTTATCCACTTGTGGGTTTTTTCCTCTGTGTGTGTGTGTGTGTGTGTGTGTGTGTGTGTGTGTGTGTGTGTGTGACTGTTGAGGTCTGTTCAGTGACTCACCAGGAAATCTGCAAATAATCTTATTTTGGCTTTTTCCCTGTTTCATTTTTAGTTAAACAAATCGGGGCTCTTCTCACTGTTGCGATCTATCGCTCTCATTGTAGGCTATTTCTCCTTCAGAACAGTCAGCTCATGTGAAACATCCTTTCTGCTCTCACAGTTCAGAATTGCCTGTGTTGAACTCTGATGTATGAGGTCCCAGTAAACAGGAACTATGAGAATAAATACCAAACCAGTGATGGGCTGAGATAGAACATTTGATAGAAACCAAATAAGATGCTGCCTGGAAAATACTGTGAATGCTACAGAATAAAGGCTGCCATGCCAGAAAAGGAAACGATAAACTTGAAATGTATTTTTTAGAAAACATGGTCATTCTGGATGAAGAGGGGCAGCATTTATTTACTCCACCAATATTAACAGAATGACTATTCCATGCCAGGCACTAGGCTTGGGGCGGGTATGGAAGCTGAGTGCAAACTTAAAAACAAACCATCTCTAAAACCTATGGGATGCTTATCATGGGCAAACATTTGTGGCACATTTCTAGTTCTAACTATATAATTTGTGCTGCAGTAGATGGGTGAGGGCTCCAAGGCATTGTGGGAAAATGCAGGCTTTGGAGATTTAGGCTCTATTGCTTACAGTATGAATTTTGAACCTTGAATTTCTTAATTTTCTCTGTGTGTGTTGCATGCACTTATTTGTGCCCTTGTGGTACTCAATGTGTTTTCCTGCAGTGGGTGCACTTGCCTTTGGGCGTTGCAATGGAAGGTCAGATGTCCCACCCCTATCACTCTACCATGTCCATTATTGTTTGAGCTGGAATCTCTTACTCTTCTGGAGTTTTTCATGAACTTTTGTAATTTCTGATTCTTTACTCCCCAGTAGGACTGAGGTTACAAGCACATGTGGCTATACTTAGCTGAGACTCTCACGCTTGCACAGGAAGTGTACTTAACTGCTGAGCCATCTCTCCAGCTCCTGATTTTCTTGATGTATAAAACAAGGGTACTAATTGTGTATGTCTCATAGAGTTGTATCATAGTTAAAGCATTTAATAACAGTAAGCATTCAAAGTGTTTGGAATATAAAAATATTTACTAAAAATCAAGGCAAATGCAATACAGAAGAAGTGGCTGTGTGATGAAAAGGTTTCTGAAGTAATGTGTGAGTTCAACAGGAAACATTCTTGAAGATTGTTCACTGTGGTAGTTATTTTACCCATCATTGTGATAAGTTATCTGACAAGAAGCAGCTTAAAAAGGAAGGGCTTATTTTGGCTTATTGTTCAGAGGGTAGGCTTCATCATTGTTGGGAAGCCAGCTATTACATTGCTTCCATTTGGACAGGGGGAGAGAGAGAGACAGAGAGAGGGGGGGGGATGGGATTTTACTATAAAATCTCAAGACCTGCCCAAAATGTCTCACTTCCTCTAGCAAGGCTCCACCTCCTAAAAGTTTCACAACCTTCCCAAACAGCACCACAAGCTGGGTACCAACTGTTCAAACCCATGGTCTATAGGGGATATTTTCCATTCAAACCTCACACTGACCAATACTTACAATGATTATAAGCAGAGCCAGTGGTAGCCTGGAACTTGCTAATTTATTCTCTATTCTGCCCCTTACTTTACATATAAAGAAACTGAAACAGAAAGATTAGGACATATAACTAAGGTGATGCATATAATACTTATAATTAGGATCAAAGCTAGAATTATAAATTTATATGAACATTTTTGCCCTAAAATATTTTATTAAGTACAAAGAAAAGATAGTAAGATAAGGCTATGTAGCATGCCAAACACACACACAAAAAAATTTACCAACTATACATCAAGACAGCTGTATTAGGGTTCTCTAGAGGAAACAGAGTTGACAGAATGGATTGTAGTAAAAGGGAATTTATTACGGTAGCTTAGGGCAGTCCAACAATAGCAGTCTGTAGGCCCACAGGTGAAGAAACCAGTAGCTGTTCAGTCCACGTAGCTGGATGCCTCAGCAGTCCCAATCCAGCCCAGAAGGCCTGCTGGCTCCCTGGGGATCAGCTGCTCTTCAGTCCACTATTTGAGGCCGATGAAACTGGATTCCAATGTCCAGGAGAGCAGGATACCAGTACAAGTCACGAACAAGCACCAGCAGCCAACAAGCAGGGAGCCAAGAAGAGAATTTCTTCCCCTTTATATAGCCTTAGGGTGGGGTCTTGCAACCCTTCCCCAGACTTAATGGCTTCCTGAGTCTCTAGAATTTCCTTCCTGCACTGCCACACAGGAAAGGATGTTTTAGTTCTAGCTTCTTTGAACTTCTTTACATCCTGCCCCCTACAGAGAGGCTGCCTTCCTGTGAACATCCTCAGAGACCTACCCAAGATAATTAAAAAGATCAAGTTGACAGCAAAACCTAACCATCATAACAGCTATGTGACAAGGAAATAAGCATAGCAAATTTGACTTGCTGGGTTTATACATTTTAGAGATATTTAAAGATTTAACTGTTGAGTTGAATCTTTAACTATTTTTTTACCCCTTTTATTTACCATGGGTTTTCAATATACCTCTCTAAACTCAACCCAAAATCATTTTAATTTGCTTTTCTATGATGCTATAGAATATATCTCAAATAATATGCATAAACATTTCTTTAGACATTTCAATGTGCACTCATTGCTTGATTCCAATGTTTAGGTTTATATCAGTTGACAACCTTAAAGCTACACACACATTTTGCAGTCCCCCAACCATAAATTACACGGATTTTGTGATAGAAATAGGTAGGAAATTAAATTAACCCATTAAACCTAGTCATAGAATCTTTATTCCTCTGTTCACGAAAGAAATAGTTTCTTCTTCTTTGTAGCTAGGGAAATTAAGACACAGAAGAGTGAAGTTTAGGTGTAATGAACCAGAAGAGCTGAAATAACCCCATGAGAAATGGCTTCTCATGCAGCCCCCTCACCAGGCAGCCTCCTCTCAATTGCCCTACATTCTACTATTGCTAGAAAACACAGGGAAATGTGGATGGGCTTTGCTATTGGAAAAATGTCCTGTCTCTGCTTTACAAAGAAAACTAGTATAAGCTAGAGTTTAAGCTTTTTTCTTAGCCTGTATTAGCCTGTATTATAATAATAGAACTAAGTTGTCAAGTACATAGAAGGTCCCAATACTTTGCTATTAAATTTAAATTAATAAAGAGGGCTATTGAATTAAAAAGAACACACACATATTTACTTCATTGATAAGTAGTGAACATCAAACCACATTCAACTCTGAATTTCGTTGGATTTATGAATTAGGAATGTATATTTGGTGAATGTATGCACATTGAAACCCACATCAAATCACAGCACATCACAGTAGAAATTATATATAAGTTAAAATCTTAGTAAACAATAAAATATTTGAGAACTTCAATAATTAAACTGAAAAGTGGGTGTTTTAAACAGATTCTTCACTGGTTAAGCTTCAAAAGAATGTAAATATCAACACTCAGAGAACAACACACCTTCCCAACCATAAACACCTAAAGAACAATAGCCTCCCAACCATAAACACCCAGAGAACAACAGTGCCCCCAACCATAAAAACCCAGAGAACAACAGTCCGTTAACCATAAACACCTAGAGAACAATAGTCCCCTTACCATAAACACCCAGAGAACAACAGTCCCCTAACCATATGTAGCTAGTGTGAGTACTGGTCCCCTTTCCTTTCTTCCTTTCCAGATTACTTCAGAGGATCTTTCTCTCTTCCATGTATTTGTGAAGGAAGGATCATCCCAGGTGTTCACTCACACCTGTGGAAACAAGGACATACCAAGGGTAGCATCTGGCATGAGCTTAGCTGAGTTAGTCAGATTCTGTCCCTTGTGATGCTGACACTCAGGTGAGTGATATATTCATCCAATAGTGGCCTTGTCAATAGTGGCATATCTTCAGGGTGGGGATATGGCTTAGCAGTTAAAGGCTTTTGTTTGCAAAACCTACTGGCTTCTGTTCTATTCCCCAGTACCCATGTAAAGCCAGATACACAAAGTTCTGTGTGTGTCTGGAATTTATTTGCAGCAGAGAGGCTCTGGTATGCTCATTCTCTCACTTACTCCCTGCCTTACACAAATAAATAAATAAGAGCCGTGCGTGGTGGCTCACTCCTTTAAACCCAGCACTCAGAAGGCAGAGGTTGGAAGATTGCAGTGAGTTCGAGGCCAACCTGAGACTACATAGTGAATTCCAGCTTAGCCTGGGCCAAGAGTGGGACTCTACCTTGAAAAAAAACTAACTGAATAAATAGATAAATTTAAATAAATAACATAATTTAAAAAACAGTAGCCACTTATCCTCACTGCTGGCTGTGATTCCACCCATGCTTCTTGCAGCCCAATTCTCATCAATTTCTGCCTGTTGGCTTCCTTCATTTCACTAATAACTTGTGCTTGTTGGTATTCATTGTCAATTTGCCTGGATTTAGAGTCATCTTCTAGGAATATTCTATGGGAGAGTTCATGAGGGTGTTCTCAGAAAGGATTACTTAAGAGTAGATGGGGGGCTTGTCAACAACATCAGTGGCTTTATCTTATGGGCTGGGGTCCCAGCTGGAGCCAAAGGGAAATGGGAACACTGGTAAATCAAGGGTATTCGGCTTCATTCCGCTTTCTGGTCCACCATGATGAGAACTTTCTTGTTACACCATGTCGTCCACAACATGGTCATCAATCCTGTGAAGTTACCAGCCAAAAGAAATGCTTCCTCTCTTCTTTTGGTCAGGTATTTTGTCACAGTGACAACCAGAGGAATTCATCCTTATTAAGGTGCATTCAGGACGATAGAGTGAACATATTTCAAAAATCCATTTCGTTGGGACAACTCATAACTCATGAAACCATAACCTCTTCCCTCAAAGTATCTTGGAAAATAGTTGCCTTACACCTTGTAATTCCTTCCTCTTACTCACCTGCTCCCTACTCCCAGGTAAGTATCAAACTATTATTTTTTGTCCCTTTGGACTGGCTGACATGAACTGAAATGTTATATAAGAATCAAACCAAAGGGATATTTACTTGTCTGACTTTTTTGAGATTCACCCTTGCTGTAGCATTTACCAATAGTGTTTAAAAATAGTGCTGTAGTGTTTCGATTGTTGTTGAATAGTCTAGGATGTAAGTAGATCCATAGCAGCTTGATGGACCATCCACTTGTTGATGAAAACTCAATTAACTTCAAGTTTTGGGTATTGTAAATGAAATTACTATGAACATTCACGTGCTATATATTGTATGGATGTATGCTCTATTTCCTTTGGGTAAGTCTATGATTCAAATGTCTAGCTCATAATATATATATATATATATATATATATATATATATATATATATATATATATATATATATATATATATATATATATATAATTTGTTAAACAGCATCGTGGTTTGCAATTCAAAGTTTGAATTCATGTGTAATGGTATTTGTCTTTTTGGGCCTGGGTTACCTCATTCAGTACGATAATTAGCTATATAACTTTAAAATATTGTCTTACTATTTATGGGTATCTATTGTTATTTCAACTGTGTTTTTCTGTGATAGATTTTGCTTTTGGAAAACTGTTAATGAATTGTGTTTTGGGCATCATATATATATATATATTAATCATTGCTGGTCCCAGTTTAATCCTATGACTTCTTCCAGTAGGTATGTTGTTTGGATTTTATATTTGTATATATTGCCAATATCTGAGTTAATTCTTATCTATTTTTCTATTCAGTCCTATCCATTTTGCATTATGTATTTTGTGTTTGTTATTAGGTATGTAACCATTTTGGATTATTATGCATTGTGGATTTAAACCCTCTCTCATTACAAAATATCTTGCTCCATCCCTCACAATGCTTTCTGCTTCAAAATTCAATTTGTCTGAGATTAGTATAACTATTCCAAAATTCGTTATGGAAGTTTTGACATGTCACAGTTTTCATCATCCATGTATACTATTTCTTCATGTATTGTTATATTTAAGTTGTTTTGTTTCTTTTATCCAATCTTAAAATATTCTTTTTAAATTTTGCTATGGAGGCTATTTACATTTAATATGATTAAATAGGATTACATTTACAATTCATTTTTTCTTCTTTATTAGATTATTAGTTATGATTAGTTTTAAATTTTGTAGTTGTTTAGGGAATAATGCTTTGGTAGTATAGCTTAATGGTAGGCTGTTTGCTTAGTATGGGTAAAGTCCTAGGTTTTATCTAAAGCATTATAAAAAAGGTATAATATTTACTTAAATTCTACCTTGAAGTGATATTGCCTCAATTTATTCTTTTCTGACCTTTGAGTTGTTGCTGTCATACATTTTATTTTTATGCATCATAGCCTCATACTATGTCATTTTTGGGTAAATTATCAATAGCCTTTATAAGTATTTACCTAAAAATAAATCTTTTCCATTCGCTCATATAGTTAGGATTCCCTTTGCTCTTTTTCCCCCTTTCTGTAGCTCCATGTTTTAATCTAGAATTATTTTAATCTTGCCTGAAAAACTTGTAACATTTCTTCTAGTGTAACTCTGATTGGTTCCAATGAATTCTTTCAGCTCCTATAAACTTGAAAATGTTTTTAATTTCTTCACTTTGAAAGCTAATTTCATTAAGTACAAAATTCTAAGTTGAGAGTTTTTCCCTTTTTGGTGTTTTAAATCTATAGTCCCTCTCATTTACATAGCTGTCAAAGATAAGCTGTATTTTTTATTATTATTCCGTAGAAACTTAGTATGGATATATCATACGTTGGTACCATCATTTCCCTCCTCCCTGCCACAATTCCACTGAAGGCCCTCCTCAGTGGAATTTCTGGTATTCACCTTGGGGTTGTGGGTTATGAGTTGTGAGAACAGCAGTCAGACATTGTGGAGGTGGGTCCAATGCCTCTGGATATTCCCTCCCACCCTGTGGCTCTTACATTCTGCCCACTCTTCCTCAAAATTCCCTGAGCCTTGGTGGGTGTGTTTTAGGTCTACTTTAGTGTTGAGCTCTCAGCATCTTC
This sequence comes from Zapus hudsonius, assembly GCA_004024765.1. Classification (NCBI taxonomy): domain Eukaryota; kingdom Metazoa; phylum Chordata; class Mammalia; order Rodentia; family Dipodidae; genus Zapus; species Zapus hudsonius. The sequence goes on from PVHP010004917.1 coordinate 51,340, forward strand.
TAGATTTCTGCTTTGGTGTGTTTTGAGCATCCTCAGTGTCTGTCACTGTCACTTGGTGCAGGTTGTCAGGCTCGCCTTGGAAGCAGCGTTCTTGCTCTTCTCACCAATTCCTCTGTGGTTTCACCTGGGCCCTAGCTGATGTGTGAGGGGTGGTTCATCTCCTGCCAGGGAGTCAGCTATCTTGTCTTGTTGATAGAGTTTGGTTGTCCTTGGGTTTCACTGACTGCCATCTGAAAAAGAAAAACTCATTCTCCAACAGAAAGCCATGTTCTTATGACTTCTGATCATCTTCACCACTGTTTTTGAGCATTCTCCTTCTTCAGTGCCTTCACGAAGGTTTCACTGTTTCATTGTGAGTAGAGTTCATTGAGCTGCCTGTTATCTTGAAGCTTCATGGTTTTCATCAAATTCGGAAATTTTCAAGTATTGTTTTTCTCCCACTTTTTCATCTCCCTTGATGAGCTCCAAGAACATGCTGACTAAGAGGGGGAACATGATACCACAATTTGTGGGTATTCTTTATATCCTTGTTCTGCTTGTCACTGTATATCATCTTGGAAAGCTTCTTTTTCTATAAGATCAATGTTGCTAATATTTTTATACCATAAAATCCTTCCCTATTTATTAATATATTTCACATCCTACATTCAGTTTTCTACCTAAAAGTTCAATTTGTATCATTCCATAAAAATGTTGCCAGTTTTATTTAACTCTTTTAAGTATGGCATTGCCTTATTGGCTTGTCTGATAATTCTAACATCCATGTCAATTCTTAGTGTTTATTTATTTCATTTTTACATTGTAGTCTATGTCTTCTTGCTTCTTTGCATGACTTGCAATATCCTGTTAGATGCCAGACTTTGTGAATTTTTCCAAGCTGGGTTTTAGAATGTTCATTTTTTTTTTCCAGCTAACTGTTCCCAAGACTCACTCTGTGAGGTAGTTAAATAAAGGGCTTGGGAAGTTTGAGCAAATGCTAACTAATTTTTTCTCTAAAGAGTCAAATTACGTGTGTTTCAGGTTTTATGGGCCACACATGATCTCTGTTGAATGTTGTTTTTAAGTTTTTTTTTAATTTTATTATTCATAATTAGATACACTTAATAAGGGAATAATGTGTTGATGTCTCCACTTCCCCTATTTCCCTCTTCCCTGTCCCTGATCAGTTGGATTTCCTCCTCTGTGGGCAGTCTGCATCAGTCCATGGGGTAGAGGGTTGTGAACAGCCTAGGAGTTAACCGGATTATGGCCCCCTTTGCATGTTGTTACTGAAGTGGGCAATGTCTTTGGATCTTCTCCCCCACCATGACTCTTACAATCTTTCCGCCCCCCTCTTCCACTCAGTTCCCTGGGTCATGGTAGGTGAGTATTAAGGCTGCTTTGTTGTTGAGACCTTTTTTAAATGTAGATAAACTAATAAATAAAAAAAAATGAACCTATCTCTGGCGTGTAAGGTGGCATAGTAACAAGGCTTTCTTTCATCATTTGCTTCTATCTTTCAAGAATCACTGTTGCTCAGTAGTGATGTCCCAGGTCTTAGGAACCACGGTTCTCTATATTTTGTCTGTTTTTCCCCCCGTAGCACAGTACATCTAGTCCCTATTATTACATCTAGTTTCCTATTTTCAGAAACAAATATCCTGATTCCCTTTGGATTCTGCCCCTACCAATCTCTCAAGACTAAATGGCTCTTCCAATAAATTTCTATTTTGTTAGTTGGGTTGAGTGGTTTCTGGAGGTGCAAACAAGATCTTGGTACAAATCAAAACAGCATGTCTGCAGTGTCCAATTAAGAAAATTCCATTGTACTCTATAGGGAAAAGAAAAGCAATGATTTGATCTGCATGGAAGAAATCAATATGTTTTCATTTTAATTTTTATTCTCCTTTGTTTTTGCTTTTGAGAATGTAACTGATTTTTTAGAAGATTATCATATTTAATTCTTAAGTGTAAATCATGTAAGATTCACAGAAATTTTATGCAAATTTAGGTATACAAAAGCACACAGCTATTTCCAAACATGCACCAAAACTGTTCCCTCAATAAATGATAAAAATCCATCAATAACTTTAGTTCACAGAGTACAAAACCTGTGGAAATTTACAGAACATGATTTCCACACTAACAAAAGCCAGATGACATCCAAAGAACTCACTCATGAGGTATATAAAAATAGTAGTTTGGGGCTAGAGAGATGGCTTGGTGGTTAAGGCACTTGACGGAAAAGCCTAAGGAGGCAAGTTTGAATCCCCTGTAACCACATAAAGCTAGATTCACAGAGGTGCATGCATCTGGAGCTTATTTGCAGAAGCTAGAGGCCCTGATGTGCCCATTCTCTTTCTCTTTGTTTCTCTCTCTCTGCTTGCAAATAAATAAATAAAAATATAGTTCAAAAAAAGGAATGAAAAAAAATAATCTTTTTAAAAAAGAAATTGAAACTTTCATTTCTTTCCTCCCTTCATTGAACTTCTATATTCAGAATATAACTAATTAAAATCAGAGGTATAAGTAAGGATTCCCAAGGGGAAGGAGACATGAGAATAGTATACTGTAAGCCCTTCAATGTTAAAGGCATCAGGCTGATGCTGAAAATAAATGTCTGAAACTGGAACCATTTAAAAGGAGGTTCAAGTTTATTGCTGCATTTACAGGAACCACAATGACCTTGACTTATAGATGAATAAAAGACAACAGTAGAAAATAAACAATCATAATTAAAGAAATTCTCAGCTATATAGATAGCTGTACCCAAGTCTTCCAAAAGTAGTATCACTGTTCCTGGGCATAATTTCCATTGAAATATACTTTCAAGTAATATTTATGCAAAGAACTATAGGAAATGAGAAGTAGGGCCCATAGGGAGCCTTGATTTTTTAAAAAATATTTTATTTATTCATTTTCAAGCAGAGAGAGAGAGAGAGAGAGAGAGAGAGAGAGAGAGAGAGAGAGAGAGAGAGAGAGAGAGAGAACCAGGGCCACCAACTTGTGGATCTGGCTTATGTGGGTCCTGGAGAATTGAACCTGGGGCCTTAGGCACTGGAGGCAAGTGCCTTAACTGCTGAGCCATCTCTCCAGCCCGGGAGCCTTGATTTTTCCCTGTGAATGGATCTCACAGCAGTCACTTCACAGTCATGATAGGCTAGGTGAACAGTTTTATCAGGGCCCTGGTCCAGGTACCTGGTACACACTCAGTGTGAGTTACGTTATCATTAGCACAGACTCTAGAATCATCCCCACTCCTTAGATCGGACATGGTGGGCTGCCTCCCAAAACAAAATGGTTCTCTGTGATTCTTCAATATTCACTCTGTCTGTTTCCTGTCCTCACATTGTACCATGTCTACTCACTATCCCTAAGGCCAAGCTCTTTCAAAAGCTGGATTATTTAAAAATACTCACTGAGTAGAGATTTTAAAGATATTCTAGCTGTGAGTGGTGACACATGCCTTTAATCCCAGCACTCGGGAGGCAGAGGTAGGAGGAACGCAGTGAGTTCAAGGCCAGCCTGAGACTACATAGGGAATTCCAGGTCAGCCTGGGCTAAAGTGAGACCTTGAAAAACTGGTTTATTCTGGATTATTTCAAAAGCCCTACATGGTCAGCATTCTGCCTTGATGTCTCCCCTCAACCCCCGAGGGACATTATATGTAAGATTATGACCTTTCCCTCTTCTTCCCCTTCAGTGTTGCACATCTTAGTCAGAGTGAGCAAATCCTCGTGCAGACCACCAGTGTCCCCCCCTGCACCTAATAGACTTTCATCTCCACTCCTAATGCTCCAATCACCCCAGCCACTTGGTTCTCAAATTCTTTATTGTTCCTGCCTGAGGGTCTTTGCTCAAGTCTCCTCTCCAAACCTGATCATCTCCCATGGATAGAGACTGATTCCAGGCTCAGTCACAGAGATGGTCTTCTCCCATTCTATCCTTCCACAGGGTCATGTCTTCACTCAAACAACACAGACGGCTTCCTACAAAGAGAAGTGCATCACAAATGAGGGATGGGATCACAATATGTCTGTAAATTATATTGCTAATTAAAGTTAAAAATTAAATATAACCTTTAAAAAGGAAAGAATAAATGCCTAAGGCCTCACTGTCAGGGTATGGGATGGCTTCAGATGGCTTTGGTTTTAAGCTCTCTGCATGATATTTGGGAAAAACTTTGTGTGAGAGCTGTGGAGATGGCTCCAGAAAACATTCTTGTTTAATGCTTCAGCTTATGGGAATTCTTATTTAATGTTTCCCTTAGGGAATATGGGTTCTCTGAGTGTAGGAAGCCTCGTCGCTACTGTAGCCATAGTACCTGACAGACTGCTTTGTAGTAAGTGAATGAAAATGAACTCTAAAGGCAGAGACTCTTAACTGGTCAAAGTGCTGAGAATAAGTGAGTTCTGAGAACTCAGGTCTGAGTGGGGCATCTATATCACCCCGCCAAGGCTCATGGCTCATCACAGAAGAGGAGTGGAAAACAAGAGCTGGAGGAATAGTGTTGTGGAAGCTGTTTTGCTGACATGATACGGCCATTGCACTCATGAGCTCAGGGCAGGTGTCTTTACACATGCACAACTGAGTCCATAACCATTCCATCCTGGATAGTGTGTGTGGGGGGTAATAAAGCCCCACCCTCCTTGAGATGCTATTGACAGTTAAAGTATTGTGGGGTTTGATAGAAATGGAGCATGCCTTGGCTCTGAATAGACTTAGATTTCATTTAGAGCCCTAGATACTGAACTGTCATTAAAACTCCCAAGCCAGTTGGTTCGGGTTACCTTGTTGTGAGACCGGCAAAGATGTTAAGTGCAAACATGGAAGAAAGACAAGTTAAGCAAGTATTTATATGTAAAATTAAAGCAGATAAATCTATTGGAATGCAATATAGAATATCTTTTTTGTTATTTTGGTTTTTCGAGGTAGGGTCTCACTTTAGCCCAGGCTGACCTGGAATTCACCACGTAGTCTCAGGCTGGCCTTGAATTCACTGTGATTCTCAGTGAGTATTTTTTAAATAAATCTCAGAAATTACTAATCATCAAGAGAAAATTTGATAAATTTTACTAAGATAATTTTCTTGAGAAAAGCTTTTAATTGGCAACAATCACGTCTCATATAAAATGCATTAGGAATGACACTGCCACTGTGCAAAGCTAGGCTAATTTTTTAATCATTGAACAATCACATTAACACAGTAAAAAGGAAAGACAGTTTATCAAAATCTATTTCCAATACACCACCTACCAAAGGATTATACTCAGAGGGTGAAACTATTTTTAAGTTCGACAAGGAAAGAAACACAATTTTTTTCTTGAAAAAAAAAAAGCAGCTCAAGGTAGGAATAGGCATTAAAATTTTGAAAAAGTAAATAGAGATGTGACAGTGTTCCCAATCTCTCAATTACAGTGAAGTATACATTTAAAATCATAACAAATATGAAATGACAGTGATAGCAGTCTTGACAAAAATCTAAAGGTCAGACATGCCCAAATGTTGGAAAAGAAATGAAACAACTAACATTTTTATACATAGCTGATGAGAAGTTGGGTTTCTAAAAATCTCTTTTAACACAAGTTTAATAGTATTTCTCCTAAATGTTATATTGTCATAAATATAAACGTGTATTGTTGATTAGAAGAACTTAAAGTCCATTTTAAAAATTCTTTTATTTTATTCTTCTGTCATTATTATTATTATTATTATTATATTTTGATTTTGGCTGTGGATAATAAATCCAGTTCAAATTAAGGTCTTGGGGGCTGGAGAGATGGCTCAGCAGTTTAAAGTGCTTGCTTGCAAAGCCTACCAGCAACAGCTCAATTCCCTAGCACTCACATAAAGCCTGATGTAGGCATCTGGCATTCATTTGCAATGACAAGAAACCTTGATGTGCCCCCCAACACACACACACACACAAATAACAAAACAGTATTGAGTAAACCTGAAGAAACACATCCCTATTTTTAAAATTCAAAGAAACTTTCATTTCTAAGTACAAGGATATAGCCAAAGAATAACCATAGTATAAGAAAGACTACATAATGTGTCTAAACAGGAAATACCCAATAAATACATTTGTGAAGAGACATGATTTGGGAGCACCATGGAATCACCTGGAAGGCTAGTTATATTTTGTGTCATGATCATAGGGTGTCACAAGGTTTTATTTTTAAAATATGTGTGTGTGTGTGTGTGTGTGTGTGTGAGAGAGAGAGAGAGAGAGAGAGAGAGAGAGAGAGAGAGAGAGAGAGAGAGAGAGAGAGAAGGAGAGATTGAAGTAGAGAACTAGCTACCATGGGCTCAGAAATGCTGCTGCAAATAAACTCCAGACACATGTACCACTTCATGCATCTGGTTTTTCATAGATGTTGGGGAACTGAACCCAGGCTGGCAGGCATTGCAGGCAAGCCCTTTTAACCACTGAGCCACGTCTCTAGCCCCCAAAATAATGTTTTCATGATCACTTGTTCATTTCAATCTTTGCTTTCCATGAATTCTTCTGTTTTTAGATTAGATTTCTTAATTTTACAATAAATCAAGAGTCAGGTATTTCAGCTATAGTCCTAACACTTGGGAGGCCAGGGCAGGAAAATCATGATTTCAATGGCAGACTGGACTAAATAGCAAGCTCAAGGGCAGCCTGGGCTTCATGGTGTGACCCTATCTCTGAAAACCAGTGAATATATGAATGAATCAATAAAATAAAGTTCAGAGGTAACAAAGAACATGGAGAGCTATTCAATTGCTCATAGCTATTCAATCGTGAAACTATCTATGATTTGGTCAATCTTCCTGTTTTAAATCACATGCTTTATCCACTATATTTTTGATTTTTGTATTTTGGATCATGGGGCATATATTTGAAATGGTGCTTATAAAATACATGTAGCAGTTTCCACACAAAATTGATTGATTCAGAGACTTTTTTTTATCATATCCATGAATCCACATTCAATCAGAGGTGATTCAGAAGCATGGGAAAGTTCAAATTTAACTGCTCTCCAGGGAGAAGAGCTTATTAATCCATCTCTGCTGAGGGCCTCACACCTTCCTTTTTACTCCAAAAGGAAAATTGTTTTGACAGTTTGAGCAAAAGTATCTTAGTGTCCTGGGGCCTGAATCAGATGTTAGGTGTAAGTGAAAAGTATGTCTCGGTGGAGTGCGAAGTCAATATTGAAGTCAGAGAGCTCAGAGGAAAGAAGTTAGAAGCTCTGACAGCTTGTTGAGACAGCCTATCAGCTCCTTGGATCCAGCGTGAGGTTTTCTTATCAGCCTTTTGGTGTACTGCCATGTTCCTGATTCATAGAGGAAGCCACTCTCTTATAAATCAAGTGTTCATTGTCTTATAAGGTCTTGCTAAATCTCCTTGACTATTTCTTCTAGGGCTCCGGGAACATTATGGAAGATGAAGCAAAAAGATTGTTAGAGCCTCAGGGTGGAGTTAACATGGGGTACCATTTTCCCCTATAGAAACTGACTAAGTGAGGCCTTCCTTCATGACCCCACAGTGAATACCAATAATCCTGCTGAAGAGAGCCTCCAGTGGAATGGATGGGGATATAAAATATAACCTTTAAACAAAAATATAAAATTTAACTTAAAAAAATGAAGTTTTTTTTTTCTTTTGTAATTCTTATAATACCTATGGCTGCTGGTCAGGAGAGATGAGTGAATGTGACAGAGGGAACTTTGGGTTTGCTCCTACCCCAAACTTTATCACCTTAGCAGAGGAATATAACTTTGTGGAGGATCTGTTTGCCTTCGTGGAGAAATAGTGTTAATCCTGTATAGTCACAGGAATATCAGTTAGGACAAATTAAATTAGATGATGTTGCAAGTGATCTTCTCTTTGTTGGTACAAAACACCCAACCAAAAGCAGCATATGGAAGGAAAGGGCTTATTTTGGCTTACAGTCTTGAGAGGAAGTTTCTTCATGGCAGGAAAAGCATGGCAGAGGAGAGCTGGGGGGTCCCATCTTATCACAACATCTGGGAGAGAGCAGCAGGAGTGAGGGAGCTCTGAACACCTAGTAGGCTGTACTCATAAACCACAAGTACCACTCCCAATGACACACCTCCTCCAGCAAGGCTCCACCTCCCAAAGGCTATACCATCTGGGGATTGCATATGAGGCTTAATAATAAACACATGCAGCAGTAGGGAACATTTCACATTCAAACCACCACAGGTAGCACCTGAGATATTTTTCTAATAGTAATGTATTGTACATATGGGAGGTATAGCATTCACCATGAAATACACTCTGGGTAACTGGATGTGACTTTCTGTGTTCTATAATACTTTAAAAAAAATATTTACTTTCAAGCAGAGAAATACAGAGAGAGAAAGAGAGAGAGAGAGAGAGAGAGAGAGAGAGAGAGAGAGAGAGAGAGAGAGAGAGAGAGAAAGAACCAGGGCCACCATCTGTGCATCTGGCATATGTGGGTCCTGGGGAATTGAATTGAACCCAGGGCCTTAGGCACTGGAGGCAAGTGCCTTAACCGCTGAACCATCTCTCCAGCCCAATACTTTTTTTTTTAAACATAAGAATTCTTTTTAAAAATTAAATAAATATAACAGGAACAACATACCTTGAAATAACATAAAACTCATGTTATTACACCAGTGACAACATTGTTCAGTGGTCTTCATGAGTTTTAACAATACCACTTAAAATCAAAGTCTGTAATAGATGTACAAATTTTGAATGAAAATAGATAGTCTAAATTTTTATAAAAGTGGAATCTAATGAGATCTCATACATACAGCAACTTTATTAAAGCTTAGTGCTTTTAAAAAGTGCACACACGCTTTCGGACATTGAATGACAACATTCAGTAACAACCATAAGAGTTTTGTTAGTTCAGTAACAAATCTATGAGAGCTGTAGATAACAGAGCTATAATGACACAATCGCACTTCTGAAATGTGTGAAGTGCTATGATCCTGGGAGCAAACCATGTAGTCATTGCTTTGTTTTTCTGACAGATCTGTGACAGAGTGAACAAAGAGGCTGAATTAGCTTTCCAGAGTATAACACACCCAATGGCTATGATTTACTCAGTGGAGAATTTTTCTTTGTGGGACCTTGTAAGGAGGCATGGAGAATAGGGTTTTGCTGAGACCGGCAGGCTTCTGGGACTGTCTCCTTCTGAAGGAAGTTGAGACAAGTCTTAGGCCCTGGTAAATCTCATGCATATCCTGGACACTTCAGCTTCCAGGCAGGCCACAGCTGTTCCTTGAGATAAGCAGGCAATTCAAGGCCTAAACTCAGTCCAGCTGTAATAACAAACCTAAACAATAAGGTTACATTTCCCCTGTTGACCATTCTATATGTCACAGAGCCCCCTCAATTTATCTATGCAAATTAGGCATCCATAGGCTACTGGCTCCTACCAATCAACTCATGAGATGTCCACAGATCCTGCCCCTACCAATCCCCTTGCTGCCTATGCCCCTACCTCTGCCTTTTCCTCTATATAAACCACTTTTATCTATACAATAAACGATCTGCCCCACTGCGGCTGTATCCCGAGAGTCTTGTCTCTCGTCGGCTCACAGCTATTCCAAACCTCTGTTCTCCCAGCTCCATGGACAAACAGGGAGTTGATGTGCACTGCAACTCCCCCACTAAGCCACAGATCCACGTTTCTTGAAAGAATAATAATAATAAAAATACGACAGTGGTTACAGGAAGTAATTTGTGATAAAATGAAAACTATTCAACTTGAGTTTGTTTTCTATATAGTGCTAGAGCTAAGGGAATACTTCTAACAGCAACTCATTACTCAAAAGAAAAGTAAATTGATCTGAACATGAGATGAAGTAATGGGCATGGATTTAACATAGATGGTGTTTTTGCGAGTTTGAACAATAGTACCTGGTTCCTACTTTGAGCCTTCATGTACTGGCATAACATACTGCCTGGCACACACTGATTTTTTTTAAAAAATATATATTTATTGTCCATAATGAGTTACATTATTTAGTGGGCAAACAATGCGTTGTTATCCCATGTTGCAGGATTCTGTATCACTCTGTGGAAATGAATAACCAATTACTTTGATGAACATAGAACTACTTATCAAATACATAGTTTATGACTAACTGGGATCAATAGCGAATAAGCTAAGTCATATATAAATATAGAAAAAATATGCTTGACAGTCTATAACTATAATATAAAATAAATAATGAAAAATGACTGCAATAAAAATAAACTTTTCTAATAAAGTTATATACATTCATGCAATAAAATAAGATGGGAAAACTTACTTGAACTATGCTTTCCAGGACAAATTATTTTCCATGTTGAAAGATTTTTCAAAGTGTTAACATTCTTGGTTTCTTATTTCTAGATTTATTTTATTTTTTAAATCAATTATTTAAAAAATATTTTATTTATTCATTTTCAAGCAGAGAGATACAGAGAGAGAATGAGAGAGAGAAAGAGAGAGAGAGAGAGAGAGAGAGAGAGAGAGAGAGAGAGAGAGAGAGAGAGAGAGAGAGAGAGAGAGAGAGAGAGAGAGAGAGAACCAGGGCCACCACCTTGTGGGTCTGGCTTATGTGGGTACTGGGGAATTGAACCCAGGGCCTTAGGCACTGGAGGCAAGTGCCTTAACCATTGAGCATTCTCTCCATCCCATATTTCTAGATTTATTAGAATGTGGTAAGAATCATTAATTCATGAATTGGGTAGACACATGTTCTATAAACATGTGATAAAAATTATTCTCCATGTTGGCCCATTACATGAAAGTAATTAAAGATAAGTTTATCTATTTTGCAGCACCAAAGTTTTCATGACCTCATTGTCTAAATGCCCAGTTTTATGGTCCCCATATATAAGTAAAAGCAAACTCATCATGTTCTACAGTTAAATCATACTCTATCACTGCATTTATCACTACCAAATATTTCATTCATTTGGTGTGTGTTTCTCAAGTTTTCCAATGTTGTATGGACAAAATGGTATTACTTGTATTCTCTCCAACTCAGATATACATTTAAGGTCAAACAATCTAAGAATGTCAATGTTTAGGTAAGGTTATAGAGGACTTAAGTAGAGGAAATAATAGAGACTTTCCAATATATGAAGGATCCTTTTCAAATAGGAATGACTCTGTCATTTCTGAGAGGAACTGATTTTTATTAAATCTAGAGAAAAATTATAATAATCAGAAGCAAAGTAATCCATTTCTTCATTCAATAATCTATCATATACAAGACACTGGAGAGACTGCCATCGACATGGCCTAGAGATCATGGCATTTGCTTTTCAGAGGACAAGATAAACATGTGATTAGAACCTGGTATAATGGTTACTCCTACAGGGAATGTGAAGGATGCTCTCGGAACCCTCATGATAGAGCACCTAACCCAGGACAGGGCTCCTGAGATGGGTTCCCAGAGGACCTACCTGATTGGGAGTTGACAACAACCAGAACTAAGCGAATGGATCAGAGGGCAAGAAGGGAAAAAGGAGAAGTAATACCACATAGAAATACTCAGAAAGGACTAAAGCCTAAAGAGCTTGGATTTTTAAGGGTGTGAGAAATCAGTGAGAACAGAAGTACCAAAATCAATCGGATAATCTTATGACGATGACACTAAGTTTTCTGGGAAGAATGGAGCCTGGCTTGAATGGAGGAGGAAAACAGACATGAGATTGAAGGAAGTTAGATGATTTTACTTAAGAGAGAGAAAGACTGACATGAGGGGTGGTGAGCACTGGCAGATTTAAAGAGATGCTGATTGCCCATGCAGTTCTTAAGGGTGTTCTATGGACCTTCACTGCCTGAACACAGGGTGTTCCTGAAGGAATGTGTCCCTCGAGAGGCTCCTTAGATGAGCTGACTAGAACTGAGTAGATTCCATTACAGATTGAGATTGGAAGCTATGGGTCAGCTAAATCAACTTTGCATTGTCCAACTAGCCTACCCAAATTCCTGATTTGAAAGTGATGGAGACTGAGTTAAGTGTGATGAAATGGAATTTTGACATGTCTATTTTGAAACAACATTATGACTTGGAATGTAGCATTCCCTAGAGAACCTTTGGAGGCAGGAGTGTTATTTATCAGGAGCATTAAAGGTAAGTGGAAACAATTTGCCTAATTCATAGCTGGTGGTTTTATTTGTGAGCAGTGTGTTTGTGTGTGTGTATACTTAAAATTCAAACTTTATAACTTTAACTCTTATCACAGTAAAATAACAAATCAGTTTAAACTGAAATTCTATAATGAAAACCAGCAGGTTCCTACCTTCCTCCCCAAACTCAAGCCCTGTTCCTCAGAGGCAATTATTTCCAGTTCTCTCAGCTATTTATTCTGGCACTTAACCTCTTATAATATTCTACTGTTTCTTTGTCTTTTATAAAATATTTATTTCCCTTTGGTTAGAATAGATACAAATTCATTTTTTTCTCTTCTTAGCCTTTATTCCTTTTCCCTGTAAAAGTTACAAAAAAAGCCATCATCAAACACCAAACTCAGATGAGCTTGTCTCGGGGTCCTGTCACTGGGACCATATTCTGTCTCCTTTCAGCTGCCTAATGACTCCCCATTAACCTCTGTAGTAATAGCAGCTCACCAAGTTTGTTTGCCCACAGTGATGGGATGGAACCCCAGGCTTGCATACACTAGGAAAAATGCATCAAGCTACATGACCAGTCCTTTTAGTGTATAAATAAAAAAACATTTTGTTTATTTATTTGCAAGTAGAGAGAGAAAGAGAGAGAGAGAGAGAGAGAGAGAGAGAGAGAGAGAAAATATGGGCATGCTAAGGCCTCTAGCCACTGCAAATAAACTCGAGATGCATATACCACTTTGTGCATCTGGCTTATGTAGGTACTGGAGGATTGAACCCTTAGGCACGAGAGGCAAGCACCTTAACCACTGAGCAATCTCTCCAGCATGAATGTACCAAATTTTAACAAGACACAAGGTGATTGGGGTTGATCCTATTTTCCAACTCTCTTTGCAGTGAAATATGACTGCATATCTATTTTGTCAATGGAATATGAATAGAATGATTATCATTTAAAAACGTTATCACTCCAAGTCTTTTCCTCATTCCTAAAATCTAGAAGACAGATATTTTGATATGACCATAGCAAAATCAGCATTTCAAAACCCAGTAAAGCAACAGGAAAAATGGATGCCCAGCACTAGGAAGACCTCATGATGCAGAGTTCTCTCCATTGGTACATCAACAGTTCACAACTTTATCTTTCTATCACATACTCCTTTTTAATATTATTATTTATTTAATTTTATTTATTCACAAACAGACACAGAGAGGGAGAGAGGGGGGAGGGAAAGAGAATGGTGCATGATAGGGCCTCTCACCACTGCAAACAAATTCCATACATATGCGCCACTTTGTGTTTCTAGCTTTATGTGGGTACTGGGTACTTGAACCTAGGTCATTAGGCCTTGCAGGTAACTGCCTTAACTTCTGAGCTATCTCTCCAGTCCTCATAGCCAAAAGGTAAAAACCATTTATTTGAATCACTATATTTGAAGAGTCTTTAATGTGATATCTCATTCTGTATATCACCTACAAGTATCTTACTAATCATGAAGTTCTAACACTTTGGCTCATTCACGGCAACTCCATTCATTCATTCAGTATACCCTAACTAGCTCCCATCCCATCTGAAAACTAGTGCAATCAGCCATGTAAATTAGCACAGAGATGGCTATTTACTAAATAGATCCCTGGTGGTTTTAAAGAGTCCAGATAAACATCTGAAACTATCTAACTAAGCCTATTCAGAGTTTAAGCCCTGGAAGGGCTTTGCTTATTATAAACAAGTACTTTGAAATACATAGAGTAGTTATATATAAGTAGTTCTGTGAGAAGAACATGGAATTTAAGAATGAGTTGTTCGACTTTATAACTATTAATTGAATAAACAATGTATATGTGTAATTGATTTAGTCAATCTCTCTTGGCTAGGAGAATAAGCGATTATTTTGGGGGGCTGGATTAGGAAATGAGGATTTTTGCTATTGAGGTCTAATAATTAGGAGACTTTGTTACTTAGGGACAAAGGAACAATGTCACTAAACAGGGAAACCCTGGTGCACACATTCTCTGCATTCATCCTTGAATGAAAGTGAATGCATAGGAAAGGAACCTAGAAGATTAGTTGTTGAGGCTCATTTTTTTTCAAGAGAAGCATAGAATTAGTGTGGTATTATCATGGGATGGGCCTCTGCTATCTTGAGATTCACAATGAGGCTAAAATAATCTCTTTGTCTTATATGAACACTATGCCTCAATTAGTTTACAGCTGTTTGAGGGAGTTTGCCTTTCTGAATCCCAGCCTCTCATTTCTCTAAACAATATAGTGAGCATGTTGTACACATGTCTAGTTAGACATACTTCCTGATAGGTACAACTACATGGAGACAGTCTAACAGATAATTTGAAATGGAGATGGTCCCAGAAAAAAATCTGCATATATAATTGTCATCACTATTTCTAGCTGGTGCTGATATTAAGCAACTGTCAGCATGAAACCTAGCTAAGAATAAGACGAGCTTGTCTTGCATTAGAGTTATGAAGGGATTTGTTACCATATTCTTTTTCAATGTGGAATTCAACCTGAGAGCTACCTTGCTAAACTGTACTTTATCAAGATAAGTGGCCCATTAATTGCTTCAATAAGAGCTATGATATTGTTTGAAACAGAGGTAACCAATGTTACCTGAGCACAGGCTCCTGGAAAGAGGTATTGAATGTTCTAGAACAGGGAGTGTTGCCAAGTGTGTCCAGAAGATTTTGTACATCGTGAAGAATCAGCCAGGGACAGCAGCATTTTTTCACAATGTGTCTTAGGAATGCTTCACATCGGTTTCAATAGGGGAGTTTGAATCCTTAAAGAATGGGATCTTATCAACAGCATAAATAACTCTAAACTTTACAAACAAGGTTTCTAAAGTAAAAAGGAAATATTTTCAAAGAAAATGTTTCAGTGCAATCAGACACTATAACAAGAACAATAAAAGATTCCCAGTAGAGAACCCAGCTTATTTCCTAAGCCCTGGCAGGTTCGTGTCAATCATCCCCAGGAGGGAGTAAAGAGGAGGAATGAGAGACTGGGTCTTTGGGAGGCTGTCTATGTTAACTGTGAACAAGTATAAAGGACCCTGTTGCTGATGTGGGCCATAATTATGCTGCAAGTCTACAGATCCTTTAAGCAGTGTTCAAATGAAAACAAAAAATATAGTATCTGCTCACCAAGTACAAGATCCAGCTGGATAAATAAGCAAAGAATATTCAATCTTTATAGCACTATGAACCATTTTGCGTTTCAGGAAAGTTTACGGGGTTGAAGAGAAGCTTTCCACTTTTAGAATCCTAATATTCTGGTTCATTTGTCACTTGCTTACTTTAGATTGTAAGAGTTTGAGTATTCATTAACCTCCACACTGAATCTGAGAGATATCTTCTAGATATCACCCTGAACTGTGATTTCTGAAGTGGCCTCTTTGGTCTGATATGTCACAGGGTATGACTAGAGTGTGATTCTGCAGCTTGCTCATTTATTTTTGGATCCAAATTAAAGCTAATGCTCACTAAACATGATAAGGGGTTACAGCCAGTTAAATGGGCTAATCATCCACTTTCTCCTATTTCCCCAAAGAGCTTTTCTTAAATGTATTACTTGCAAATAATTCACATCCCTATGCAGTGCACACATTTAAAGTGTAAAGTTCAATGGCATTTAGTCTAGGTAGTCCGTTGTAATTATCACCAGAGTTTGAAATTATTTTCATCACCTTGTAGATAAACCCCAGTACCTTTAGCTTTCTACTACCCAGACCTAAGCAATTACTAATCTATGTTCAGATTATAGATTTCCCTATCCAGGGCATTTCATAGGAATGGAATTCATACAACCTGTAGCATTTCATCACTGGTTTAACTTAACATCATGTTTGCAAGATTCATCCACATTATTAGTAGTTAGAATGTTGTGGCCAAATAACTTTCCATTTTATGAATATACCATATTTTGGTTGATCCTTTCAACCAAATTTTGTGTGTGTGTGTGTGTGTGTGTGTGTGTGTGTGTGTATGATGACTAATACTGTCACCCATGAATATTCAAGTACAAGGTTTTTAAATATTTTATTTTATTTATTCATTTACAATGAGAGAGAGAGAGAGAGAGAGAGAGAGAGAGAGAGAGAGAGAGAGAGAGAGAGAGAGAGAGAGAGAGAGA